>JAHWFP010029352.1:0-16454 GCA_023313725.1 Lithobius niger
GAATTTAAGGAAATTTGCTAAAGATGCACGATTCAAAGTGACGTTAGTTGGCTATCAATTGGCATAGAACAACGTACACGGATCCGCCAAGCAAATTTACGAGCAGTAGCTTAAGATATTTACGCCTAAAAATTATAGAATTGCATTAAGAATTAAGATCACGTAAATAATTCCGAATTCAGTACTAATAAGAACCCAAACGGTTCAGCTAATACAATAAGTACGTAAGCCCAATTCACGATGAGAAATCCAAAATTCGGACAATGAACTTACCTACTCAGTCAAACATACCAGCGAAAAAATCGTACCCTAAAACGTAAAAATAAATCATAAAAACCACGTACGATTAACCTTGGTACCTTTAGGAAGCCATATGTGCAAAAATTATGTACGGATGGCATCTAGAGATTACTATTATCTTATCAAAAGACGGAGTCCCATCACGTTGCATGTTTCAAACGCAAGCACGAAAAAAAATATCAATCGAGGTAACTTCACAAAGGCCCTCCAGGAGCTCAGGCCATGGCAGCCTATATTTACCAAAGCTACCTGTATTAGCCATGTTCACCTCTAAAAATCATAAATGTTGAAATTGCCTAAGAAATGTGTCATCCTAAGCAAACAAGTTCGATTTCGAATTTTCGTCAAGCACGCCAAACGTAAAATCGGAATGCAAACAAATCTAAATAAGCAGACAAAGGGACGCAGCAAATCGAACAATCAATCGAAGTACATTTATGAAACAATGATACATTTTAACATGATTTTCTCCGTCTCAACAAAACGGTGAAGGGGGAACGGCAGTCTTCCCCTCTCACTAACTACGGAGTAGCAAAATTACTGGCGACACCAGTACCGGCCGTATCGGAGCCGGGTGACCGGGATCTCAGCACCAGAACAATGGGTCTGGGAGTCGGGAGGTAGATCCCACGAAAGGTCGGAACAAAAGACCCGTTAGCTAGGGCTATGTCCCAGGGCCGGGCAGACAGGGGAGGCCCTCGATCCCCCGATCGTTCGGGAGACGCAGGAGAATCCTGAAAATTAAATAAAATAACAAACTAATTCAATTACGCCTAAACTAGCCTAGACCACAATTGCAAATTCGAACAAATTCAGACTTTTAAAATATTTTTTTTCAACTTTTCTCTCCCCCCCCCCCCCCCAGGCAAATATTGTGTCACACACTGAATAATTAGGGAAAATCTGAATCGAACCAACCCTTTCGATTTTTTTTTCTACATATGAATTTTCCACACTTTCGAAAATAAAATAAAAAAATAAAAAGAAGATTAAAGTAGCGACAGCCAACATAATAATAATAGAATAATAATATCAAAATAATATTAGAACTACTAGGAATTTCAACCAAAGTAAAATTAATTTTGCTAGAAAAGACCTAAGCAACCAGATGCAAGATTTTCGAAGCCCCCCTCCCTCTTACAGGAAAAACATGTAGAAAATTAAAATCTATAGACAGCAGTCCAAAAATTAAAATCTATAGACAGTAGTCCGAAAATTAAAATCTATAGACAGCAGTCCGAAAATTCACCCATACCCCACCCTTCCCAATTTCATTCTTCCTTCCCGAATTTTCTCCCCCCCCCCCAAAAAAAAAAAAACTCTCAGATATAACAGAAGTTGAGCAAATCAGTCTCTAGTTAAATGAAAAAAAAAAACATAAGGCAATATGTCATTCGAACAATTAAGAATTAACTTCAGGTCAACACGATCCACAATGAAAAGCCTTTATATCATAAAAAATGCATAACAAATTAAATTAAACAAACAAACAAACAAAACAAAACTAATTAATCAACTTACTAAGCATTCCTCTCGCAGCAGAGGACAATCAGGGTTCACCCCGACACCATTCGGGAAGGCATCCCGACATCTTGGGCAACGGCGGTTGTGGTGAGGAGCTTCCATTCCCGTGAAAATTTCAATCCAACTGACCAAACGACCGAAATCCAGTAAGCTGGAAAAATAAAATATCTCTCCCCCACACCCCCAGGCGCATACCTCCCTCGCATTGTGTAGCATTAAGGAAACAGAGGCACTGTCCAGCCACTCCTTAAACATAGTCGATCAAATTAATTTTAAACCAAATAAATTAAGTCCACGAAATTGTGTATAAGACACCACAGAATCCGATGACCATTCGGAAATCAGTTCACAAGCCCCATTCTACGTAACCAAAAAATTATCTAAGTAATGTATGATTTTAATTAAGTAAATCATTTAGCAGCAATCCAATCGAGCCAAGCGACAAAACCTCGCTGGGACAACGGATTCCTAGTAGTCACAAGATGGCGCCACGAGCGAAAGAAGCTCAGATTTCGCATCAAGGCGAAACCGAAATCACGGAGCCATCAGCGGCACTAGAAAACGTGAATAACTCACAAGTACACAAACAAGGCGTATAGAAGTGCAAAGATGCACTCGATATAGCAACAGAGTAATAAAATGGGTTAAGACAAAAATGATTATTTCAGAGAAAAGTTACAATTACGCATGTAAAAACACAAATCAGCCAAAACAGGTTACACCCGAAATTTTTTTTTCTATTGTTTCAGAGAGACGCTTTTCCACAGGCAGGATGACCTTCTCTAAAGGCAAGGCGACGTCATTACAAGCAAGGCGACCTTTTCCACAGGCAAGGAGAACTTTCCCACAAGAAAGGAGAACTGTCCACAGGCAAGCTGAATTCTATACAAAAATGAACTTTCTACAGAAAAGTGAAACTTCCACGAAATGAGCGCCAGCAAACAAAACTCAAGACCCTGCAAATGAGATAAATAAGTTATTTATTTTACTCCTGATTCTCCCAGTGAAATAAATATACAAGACATGAGCCGCATGGTAAAATTAAGACACAACACCTAGTTACGAAAAACAAAATTATAACAAAGTCAAAATTTATTGACAGAAATTGTCACACAGGTCAAAACTGAATTATTACTATGAAATCGAACATTGTACAGTGTTGTATATGGAAATGTCTGACATGTATGTACCATCACAGTAAGTACTAAATAATACAGTATCAGCACTCATCTCCATCCCTCCTCCCCCCCCCCAACAAAAAAATTTCAGGAATTTTTTTGTTTTTGCATGACAACTTAAAGAACTTCGAAAATTCTAACCCATAGGTTCATTGACCAAGAACTAGGCCCACTTAACAATCATCCCACCCCAATAGAAAAATATGATTCCAAGTATGTATTCGAAAAGCTGAGGATTGCATGCAAGGTCTTTTACTCATGGAAAACTTAGAATATATTATAAAATTAAGGGTATTCATAAAAAAAAATATGCAGTTTTATTGCCATACAAGAAGAGAGCCTAATGGAGGCCGCCCTACTTCATAAATAAGAGCAGTTTTTGTCACACAGGGCACGAGCCCAGTGGGGCACCCTCTACCAAAAAAAGCAGTTTTGCCACACAAAGCAAGAGCCCCCCTCCCCCCCCTTTTCATAAAACATATTCAGTTTTAGCCATACAAGGCGAGAGCCCAGTAGAAGAGCCCCCTTCAAAGAAAAAATACAGTTTTTGCCTCTCAAGACGAGAACCTAGTGGACCCCCCTCCTTCACACACACAAAAAAAAAAACCAATAAGTTCTTGTCACACAAAACTAAGCTATAGCAAGAGCAACAACTTACTTTCTGATTCGTTTCGGTTACAAACAAAATAAAAATCATGCTAGTGAGAGCGCCTCTAAAGTCGGTGGGCCCGGAGGCAGCTGCCTCCTCTGCCTCATTGTAGTTACGCCACTGAGCCATCGCCAGTAAGTAGAATCATATTACGGAATAAGTTAATCAAAGTACTAAATTAAAATAAAATATAAGTAGATAGATCGTTACCCCAAGTAAGGAGTAGCCGATCGTATTTCAGAAAGGGCGTTGTAATTATTTTAAGAATTAGCACTTTCCGATATAAAATATTGGTATCGATAATCGGTATCGGTATCTAACGTTACACAACCGATACTTCTTATCGATATTACATTAGCTTATTAACAGCAACAGCCTTACAACGTCCATTTATTATTATCAGACTAACATTAGCTTTAGCTTAGCAGACGACACTCAGTGCACTTGGCCTCTGCCTCGTGCACTTGTGATAGCTACCACACGTGGTCCTATCCAGATGCTTAGTAGACATCAGTGGGCCGGCCAGGAGCCAATCAGCTCTCCCAGCAATCACAGCATCCAATTGCGAATCTTCTGCAATACAATAGACCAGGATGCAGGCCCCCTTTATAAGCTACATCCCTGGCCTTTTTCTCTCTCTCACCCGACGATTTTGGACCTAAAAAGCCACCCGTCACTGAGCCGACCGCACCAGCCGCATTATTTCTGAGTTAAGTAATTTTGACGATCGGACTTAGCCGAATTTTAAAGGAGCTTCCCTCCTTTAGAGCATAAGTCCCTTTCAGAGTTAAGAAAGGGCACATCTTATATAAGAGCCCCCTTTCTCTTATTTTCCCGTGGTCCGATTATTTTAGGAGTGCTTTAATTTAATATTACGAAGTTTAACTGATTTAAAAGGAGGGATAACCCTAACCCTAAATAATTGAATTAAATAGCTTTCGCATCGTATATCTTGTGTGGACTCCCTTACTTTGCTCATGTATTGCTTTAGGTGCTGTTGTTAGATTATTAGCATTTGTGCCGACGGTACGATTATTATTATCGTACCACTGTGTCTCCGTAAGATCTTACAATAGAAGACTTTACGAGAGATTTACAGTTGCTAAAAATTGTTATTACACCACCTTCAATGTAGTGGAGCCACTTACGTACTGCCCAAATAATATTCATCAATTCCTTTTCATTATTAGAAAATCTCTGTTCTGCAACTGTCCAACGTCTAGAGATTATATCTATGGTTTTCTTCTCCTTAGTGAGAGGATCGACCTGATATAAAATTGCTCCAGCCACAGAGAAAGATGCGTCCACCATAATTATCCAAGGTTGATTATAATCAGGCGCTGCCAACAAGGGAGAGTCTGCCAATATTTTCTTGATTTTCTGGTAAGCTTTGTCCTGCTTCGCCTCCCAGACAAATTTCGGAGTTTTACCTTTTAGCACCGAAAAAAGAGGCGCTGCGATCGCCGAATATGACATCACGAATCTATGGAAAAAACCTGCCAAACCGAGAAATTTCCGGAGCTCATTAATGCTTTTGGGGCATGGCCAATTCTCCAGAATTTCCTTCTTACTAGGGTTCGGCAACACTCCATCACTTGTAACTTTATAACATAATAGGGTTATTTCTTTCTTACAAAAGTTTATTTTAAATCCTTCACGACCCAAAATCATAAGGGTGTGTAGCGGCCGAAGCTACGACTGTCGGTTTTTACTTTCCAGGAAACAGCACACATGTACTACTGGCCCAGTATGGGTAACAGAGTGTCATTGGTCCTAACTGTAGGCTAACTAGACAACTTTAAAGGGGGGTATTCGCTGCCACCAGGTGGGTGGTTAATTGCAGACCTGAGTTTAAATAATAAGTGGTTTTCTTAGTTAAATTAACTCTAGCAATTAATCGTACTAGTACACAACTGACGTTTCACAAACTCTTGGTTTATTAGAAAAAGGCAGTTAAATATAAAAACAAGTATTTACATTTCCAGACTAGTATCAACAAGAAGGCTTTAAATTAAAGCAATAAGAATTTTACATATAAAATTCAACAAGAATTTACATTTAAATTCAGGTTCAACCTTTACATGCTATACGCAAAGAACAAAAATTTCGAACAGAAAAAGTTCAGCCGGGAACTCGCAAGAACCCGCTATTAAGTGCAAACCGCGGGAATTACACAGAATAGTTCAAGACTATGTTTTCTAAGTGCGACTTAGAATCAAATCTACCTTTTTAGAATTTGTCACCTTTAAGTTACAAAATCTCTGCCAATCAACAAAAACACTTACATGAGTTCGGGCAACTAGCCATCGAAGTCTCTAACTTTAACTTTAATTGGTTTAGTTGAAACGCCCAAAATGTAGGCATGGTACAACAAAAGATTCAATTGCAGAGAAACAATAACACAACTAAGAAAACAAATTTCTCCAAGGTAAAAGATACAAATCAGACAAAACCAGAAACAATTCAGAGAATCAAAAAAAAAAATGTATATATATAATAACAATGCACAGGGAAAGCAAAAGCATGTATGTGTGTGTGTGTGTGTGTGCGGGGGGGCCCGGAAAGACTTAATCGGAAAGAAAAAAATAACGTCTGGCTGATGATTTGCATAGTGTATGTCAAGTTGATTTTTGAAGCTGTTAACTGAGGAGGCTAAAACTATGAACTCAGGAAGGCAGTTCCAAAAGGGCATTAGTCGGAAAAAAAGTGTGTTTAGCCCATTCATGGGTGTGGAATGAATAGTTGAGTTTAAGACGGTGACCTCTTGTGGTGGAGTAAGTGTTGAAACTAAAGCAGTTACGAAGGGCAAGCCTCTGCTTCGGCAAACCTAATTGGTTTAAGTGATCATTTTATTGTGTTAGAGTAAGTTCATACAATAATCACGGGAAAAAAGCTGGTTTTTAGAAAGGGACCGTGAACCCTGACGTTATGGGGGTGGGGGACCAAGAATGCCAATAATGGCATCACCTCCCATAAATTTCAAAGTTTAGGTTAGTTTTAAGTTTAGAACTATAATTTTGAATGGGGTTTCCAAAAAAATTAAATTTTCTAAGTTAATACTAGTCAATACGAACCATGCTACCTTTGCCCGGCATGGCAACAATCGAACGGGACATTTCCTTTACCGACTGGCGTAGCTACCTCTGGCTTTGAGATCTGCTGAGCGTGTGCTGAGGAGTGAGGGGAGTTGGGGCTTTATATATAAACAGAGAGGATTCTCGCGACCAAACCGCGGACGCCCAGGAGAGCTACAGGGGTCTGATTGGTGGAGGGCTTGGAGAACAATGGAAAAGTCGGCAGAGCAAAGGGGTTTGGAGCCGAGCCGTTTGGAGTGACTGGGGCATGGGAAAATAGGCCTTTTTGAGTGGAACACAAAGGAGCATTCGGATTTTGGCCAATGCATTGTTTTAAAACAAAGTCAATGGATTTAAAAGCTTGTAGTGTGGCTTTTGCTACGAGTAAACCATTGCTACTAAATTAAACAAGCATTTTAAAATGGTAAACAACGATGCTCCACACCGCTACGGGGGGGGGGGGGGAAATTGAAGTATTGTTCAAAACTTTGCTGTTTAATAGAAGGAATTGCTCAGATCTGGCTTAACAGAAGGAATGCCAGTTTTGTTTACTTTGGGAATGGTAGCTACAGTCGGACCGCACAAGATTTTATTTTACAACAACAAACAAAAACGTTTCCGGTAAAATTCGTAAGTTAAGTTGCCCTAAGCTCCGGTACTGGTGATGGCAAAAGATTACGTTAAAGTATTATAAAAATAAAAGGTTAAAGATACCAGCAAGATGCTATAACACATTTAAGTGAATAAATATTATTTGCAGCCGAGGATAAATTGGTTTTTGGCAGTTAGAAATTTCTTAAAAGTATTCAAGATCGTCACCGTAAATAAACTTTAGAAATATCAAACAAAGTATGTCTGTACATCAAAATGAGGTTAAGTACCTTCGTAGAGGAAGCCCCTCCTATCAAACACTAAGCTAATGTGTATGACTTTATGCCTAAAAGGAATGCAAGAAAAATAATTACAATTTTTACAAGTTTTGAATAATGGCAGCTGGCGCTTGCGTGCGTTACGGCTCTGTTTCGTTAAGTTTTCAAATGGTTGCTGTGGTCGAACCAAGATGAATTTTAATGATCTGTTTCAGGGGAATACAGATATAAAGTTCGTGGCTATTAAGGGTTGAAAGATTCAGCCGAATCGATCCATTATTCTTGGAGTTACAGATGGTTAAAGTTGGTGTTTTCACGGCACCGCAGCGCCGAGAAAAAAAAAACTGTTCGTTGCTGTAAACGAAAAATACCCTCAGTTTTTTTATGGTTTGAGTAGAGGTCGCCTCTCAAATCTAGTGAAGAACCGTGTCTTCTTTACAGGTGTCTTCGATCGCCATCAAGTGCAATCGGAATTCCTGTGACATAATCGAGATGATATCAAAACAGCTCTGTACGTTCAGATAATGTAAAGGGGCGAGCATTCGTGAAACGGAGGCACAGAAGAATGCTAGTGCTTGCTTAAGCCCAAACATGATTTCAGAAGTGTAAAATTTCCGAACGGGGTGCAAAAAGATGACACCTCACCTGCTCGTTTCGTCACCCCTACTTGCCAGTATGCTTCAGTTAGATCAAATAACGTCAGATATTTGCTCTTAGGGCACTTCTGCACCAGGTCATCAATTCTAGGGGTAGGAAAGTTTTGCATCTTGCTTATCTCGTTCAATTTATTGTATGCTATCACAAAGCGCGTGGTGTTATTCTTCTTGGGAATGATAAACGCCGGAAAACACCATGCACTCGTGCTGGGGACGATAACCCCAATCCAGCATCCGATCTACATGCTGACGTAATTGCAACTCTTTAAACTTCGAAACTGGATAGGGCTTCAACGCGATTGGTGGGTGATTGCCCACATCAATATCCGTAACTGGGCTTATCAAACCAATTCTCGAACTGAAAACAAATCTATATTTCATTAATACCTTGAACAACTATTCTTTTTCGTCATCTGTCAAAACGTCACTATCATTTACTTTATTACGAATGTCTTGCTCTGAGGCACAAAACTCATCTGGTTCTATGGGTGTAGCAGTTGCCTGGGACTGATGGACTTTCTTTATACCCGGCTCCCGATTCACAGTTTGTAGATTTTCCAAGGCTTATCCTGCCAAAACCAAGTATTGGATGCAAAATTTGGCTGTAAACCCGTTGACTGCTGAAAATATACGCAAAGAATTACTGGCTGGATTGTGTTTTCCATGAAGATCAGTGGAAAAGTTACGTTTCGTTGCACAATCTGAAACGTAGCCAAAATGAAACCCAGACACTGAACGAAACGAGCATCGGCAACTCTAACCCGATAAGGACGTTGTGCGAATTCACAACCCATTTTTAACAAGTCATCTTTTAGTGAAACATTTACGTAAGACATTGTACTGCCGCTATCGAGTATGGCGTCTGCATATTCTTTACTGAATTTAAGTGAAAAATACGCACACGGTGCTGGTGTAGGCTCAACAAGATCGCCTAGGCAATTTCAGTTAGGAATTGGTCGGTTTTAAAAAGAAGATGTGCCATTTCTACGCCATTTCCAGCCTCACCGACTAAAACTGGATGGCTTTTGGGCTTTTTTGGTACAAATTCCTGTGCATCAGAATCCAACTCAATTTCTTGAAGTTGTGCAACAGTGCTTCTATTCGGTGGATAACCAATAGCAGGATTTACACGACAGTTTTGTGTTTCGTGCGACAAATTTTTACACTTCGAGACCAAATTCCCTGTGCACGACTGCTACTACTGTTATTACAACCACGACTGCTAAAAAAGGTTCGACCATTTCTGCGGCCACTGTTACTATTTGAATTACTGTTATTGCTGCCGTGTTCCTAACTGCAACCTGATTTTGTTGGTGATTTGACCTGTTACGGCAGTATTTAGAAGTCCACCCAACCGTATTACAAATGTTACAAGTATGCTTTGCACCGTATTTAGGCAAGAAACTAGTGCTGCTATTCCCATTACCCCTACTACGATTTCTACCATTTCTAGTGTTACCAACATTTGGAACTCCAGTTTGGATTGGATTAGCCTGTTTCCTTTGAATCATATTTTTCCAAGAAAAGACCTTGCATTATAAAATCTATCAAAGAAGTGAATTTTCTTGACATCATAGGCATGTAAAAAGTTGAATTCAGTGTTAACAAAATAGCTTCAATTTGATCAAAATCACTGATTCTAGCACCAGTGTTCTGTAGACTATCCGTGTATTTATTAAAATGCTTAATGTGTAGCGGCGTCGACCCAAAACAGTGTGCCGGCATACGTCACTAATCGTACTGGTTCGGATACTGTATTGCGAAGTTAGGCTACTGGTCTTTCTTTCCAATTTTGCTGGAATTCAGGACAACAAGCAGAGCAGGCCACTATTCAATGACGGAGTGGACTAATGCTTTCATAAAACTAACCTAACTTGGCAAGCGGTAATTCTTTGCTGCCACCATGGGAAAAAAACGTGCATTTACTGGCAGTTAACTTTAAACTAAAATTTTCCAAGTTTAAGTAACTAAGTAAATAATGGTTGGAAACAAACTGAAGCTCTATTTACATTTATTGAACATTGGTTAATAAAATATTTACAAAATTAGTTTGCAGTTTTATTTTGGGTTACAATAAATCTTGGTTTTAGATTTCAGCAACAAAAAAAAAATCGTTAAGCAAATCCTGCTTAACACTCAAATACTAACAACGATCAAGAAATTTCACCAACTTCAAACTAGAAGTACATTTTCGCAAAAATGCAAGTAATATTGAATAAAAATTCAACTCACATGATGTCACTGACGACGATTCACAAGCAACCTTTAGCTGTCTGGTTAAGATGCTAGTCTTTGGTTTTACATTGGAAAAAAAAAATTCACGTTTTTAAAGTTTTAGCTTGAAACGGGAATGAAAGTTTTTATAAAATCATCCCCAAAAAATATTACACCTGCAAAAACCTATCCCGATCGTGATAATTAAGTTTAAGTTACATTTAAGTTTTCAAATAAATAGCCTAAACGAAATTCAAGTACAACTAAGTAACTTACATGTCCTCTACCTTTGCCCAGTTTTGGCGAAATTTGCGGCGGCAGAAGAACCTCGCTCTCCCGGAGAACGTGACGACGGGTGGTTGCGAGGTCCAGCTATGCTCGCGATATTTTCTCAAGCTTGAGTTTTTATACTTCGGAAATGGCTCTAACTTGCCTTCTTCGCAGACCCCGAGGAATGCTAGACATGTAAGGCACCTAAGGATTTGTTTAGAGCCTAAATTTCCAAGTATCCAATTCACTGGTTGATGGAGAGTTTGGTCTGCCAAATTCGGCGCCAACAACGCTTGAGCCACTTCCGGTTTGCATGAGAGAGCTCCAAGATTTCAACAGTTCCAAGATTTCAACGATTTTAGTGTTAATGTTCAATTTCTCCTGCCCACCCTACCTCACCAAGTTTAGGGTTGGCAGTTTCGATTTAAAAATCTGGCGTTTTTTTTGCTTGGAGGTAGCCTAGCTGCAGTACCGTAAAGAAAATGTTGCAAATTCCTTACAAATGAAACTTTCTATACTTCAAACTAATCAAAAAACAAGGTTTTAAAATTACCCCAACTAGAAAAAGGTTCATTTGCCAAAAACCAGTCAACAGCATCCGCTGTTAACCATGATGGAACAGTTTGGTGGATAAATAACTTCTCATCAACCTTTCTAACCTTTAAAATTCTTTCCAATTTCATAATAAAAGCTGAGGGGATAATTTTGTCATTGAACCCATTAAATTTCCCAATTTTCAAAGCTTCCATTTTAGGCAAAGGTATTGACATTTCAACAGCTCTTTGGTAATTATTCTGTGATGAACAGCTAACAATATTTGAACTACTACCAACTAGATTACTGCTAGGTGTCATAACAGGTGAACTGAAAACATTAGTTGTTGAAGTTAATGGTAGCGTAGGTGCAGCACCAGCTGTACACACCGTTTGCACTTCCCCATAAAAAAATTAACTACTGAAGCCAGTTTAGCACTCACATCCAAGATGGCAGAGTCGGTTGAATTACTAGCTGTCAAAGGTTGGTTAAAATAATTTGGCACATAAGTAGGTACTTGAGTTGATACTTGGCTTGGTCCAGGCAAGGGTGCAGAATAATTTGGCATTGAAGACACAGTCACTGAAGGCTTGCCCAGCATTTGGAACACTGGGTTATTTGGTAGAATAGAACGTGTCTGAACTTGTCCAGAGGGGTCAATCCATGTTACGGTCACTGGAATTACCTGCTGCTGCTGCAAATTAGCAGTAGTTGTTACTATAGCTACACAAGCAGGAGGAAAAGGAGGTGGAAAAGGCAAATTCCCATTTGAAGGCACGCCTGGCACAAATGGAACACCTCGTGCAACACTAGTATTACTTGTAACAGGTGAAAATCATTGACCAACATTTGGTAAAGTCAACGTAGGGCTTGACAAGCTAACATTTAGGCCTGCAGCTGTAGTATTTAGACCCAAATTAGGTGTCACTTGAATATTAGGGCTACCTGGAGGAAACTGAACTGCTAATCTTGATGGGGTAACCCCTAATGGTGATTGCACAACTTGTGGAATAATAGGGGTAGTCATCCTAGTTGTTATTCCCTTCTAGCCCTAGGCCTTTTCCTTATTTTATTAGGGTTCCAACTTAAATTCCAAGAATCAGGGCCTAAATCTGGCTAAGATCTAGTAGACCTTGGCATAAAATCAAACAATATTGAAAGTCTTAGGCCTATAGGCTATGGAAGGTCACTTCAAGGCTAAAATTCAGTAGCCTACCCAATCAAGGGTTATCAGGGTAAAGTCTCAACAGGTAAAAGTCAAAAAAGCACTAGTCTACATAGGCCCACACAAAATCTTCCAAAAAATAAAAAAAAAGGCACTGACTAATCCAAAATATTCTTCACTGCAATATAAAAGTTATTGCTATCACTAAATACAGTTCTCAATACTCCCAACTATCCAGGTTGTCTCTTGGTCACTCACTAAAGGCTGGGGTCCTAGGTGAAAATGGAACACCCAAGATGGCTGCCGGCATTCCAAAAGGGCTACTTGGTGGAAATGGGTCCTTTCCTAGATGAAAAATGGACGGCCGATGCACCGCTTGTGCAACCCCACTATGCCCGGCACAAGGAAGAATGCGAGAAAGGATTGTAAATGTGGACCGCCGAAAAACACTCGTTTTTCGAAACGAGAAATTTTTTTTCTTGAGCGCCCAAATGCCTCGCTTAGGCAAATCTCGCCGTTTTCGCAATAATGGACCAAATCGGCCAAACTCTTCGACATTTAATAGACAGTCCTATTATCTACCTCGTGGGGAAGCCCAAATCCTAACTTTCCATCCAGAAGATCCTCAAATCTACATTTGAAAATCATCCAAAACCAACCGCAGCGCTCCTTCATCGAGGCCGCCATTATTGAAGAGTTGTACTTATGTATTTTGATTTTATCTTTTCTATTTTCGGGCAAAAAGCCCAAACACACTAGCTTAGTTGCATATTAGGGGGGGCTTCCTCTGCGAAGGTACTTAACCTCGATTTCATGTACAGACAACAATTTGAAGTGTGATATTTTTTATTGTGTTTGTCGGCCGCAATCCATATGAAAAATTTCCACAATGATCAATTTTATCTTCCAACTTAAACGTTAAACGTTCCAATTAACTTAATGCGTTATAGCATCCAACTAAGCTAGTTTATTTAACCACATTTATACTTTTATAATACTCTTTTACCCCCAGAAACGCTACCATATGTCCAATGTAATTCGACATCGGCATTCTACCGGACACGAATTTTCAGTGTATATATGTTTGTTTTAGTTCTCCTCTAAACCCAACTGAGACCTACCGAATGCTACTGATAGCTTGTTCTACTATTAAAACCAAAAGATATTTATAAAAGATCTGTTCAAACCAATCCGAAAGTCAAACTGTGTAAAAACTTCCGAATCCTCAATTTCACCCCCCTCCCCAGCCAAAACTAGTTGTGGTGTATAACACTGCAGTTTTGAGTTAAATCTTATTGAATTTAATAGTAAAGCTTTCTGCATTACCCAAAGCCAAGTATTAAGCTTTAACCAGAGCCTACTCACGTTGCAAACATGTAAATATTTATTCAATAGTCAATATTTCAAAGCAAAGGCCTATTTAACAAAGTTCACTTGAGTAAAACTCAAACAGGCCTATCTTTATCCATCCCTACTCCTTTAAACGGCTCTGCACCCAGTCCCTTTGTTCAACCACTTCTCCTCCCACTTTCCATTGTTCTCAAGGCCCTAAGCCAACCAGACCCCCGCAGCTCTCCTGCCCGTCCGCGCGAACTTCCAGTTTTGGGCATAAAAACCCAGCCCCACGAGGCAATCGTTAGCACAGCTCACGGATCTCTCAAGCTAGAAGGGTCCCGCTAGTCGGGAGTGGATACGCCATGTCCGGAGAATGCCATGCCGGGCAGAATGGTAGTGGTTCGTATGTTGTAGTTTAGCTTTTAAAAGTTTAATTTAGGACCCCCATATTCTAAATTTTAGTTTAAATGTAAACTTAAACTCTCTAGCTTAGAGAAAATTATGGTGGTGACGCCTGTAGCGGTATCTTAGGTTCTCTCACCGCATAACGTCAGAGTGGTTCTCTTATTAAAAACCAACTTTTCCAGTTTATTTTAAATGGATTTTTAACTTAAACTACTTGACGGTTTGATCTTTGTGGAAGTCAAAGGAAAAATACTGATGCCTAAGTATAAAACTGGCGGGCTTTTTATATCTTAGAACAGTTTCTGCGGGAACTAAGGGATGTTGATCTTTTGTACTTGGAAAACTTAGAAACATAACTGTGGACGGTTGATCGTGTATGAAACATACTGTCAGATAGACTACTATCAGTTGCGGCTGTTTAGTCTTGCGGGTGTCTCAGGGAGCACTCAGTATTACTTTTTCTAATGTGAAAATTTAACTTTATTCCAAACACAAGTGTTGTTGGTCTGAATTTGTGAATTTCTTGTTGTAAATTCAAACTTGTTGCTTTTAATTAATTTAATTTAAAAGCTTGTCCGAAGCAAACTACAATGTAAAGTGTTCTTTTATTCTCTGTTGCAAAAATAAAACCAGGAGTTTTAAGCTTCAGTTTGTTTGCTAGATTGATTAATTGTCTTTTACTGTAAAATAAATATGTAGCCCATCATTTAATTTTAGCTAGTTAAACAGTTAAATCCACCGTTGGTGGCAGCGATTACCGACAGTTTTAAGGTTAGGCCCCTTTAATTAGGACCAGCGCTCCATCCCCCACGCTGTGCTAAAGAATGTAAAAAGTCGTCGTAAACACCGTTGAACCTTAGACTGAAACTCCACGTACACCAGGGAAACCGGGGGCATTACGAGCACCTAAGCCGTCGTAGTGTCCGCCGTTACAACTGGTGCAGCGGTGGGATGAACAGGTGCTGTTCCCGTCAAGCGTTTTCCCTCCTGCCATGCTACAAGCCTAGAAGGATGCAAGCCACGTCTGTGGTCCCGTTAAACATGACCACGAAGCAGATGCCTGTGACTACGTTACACAAAGTCCCGAAGCAGAAGTCGTACTAACGCAAAAAAAATAGTACAACCCTCGCCCGCAGCCCCAACAACTGCCGGCGCCAGGAAGCAACAGCTACCGCTTTGTAACCGCAGGCCGCCGAAAAAAACTTCGTTTTGCCAGAAGAAGAAATTTTTTTTCTTTGAGCGCTCAAATGCCTTGAGTGTGTAAATCTCGCCGTTTTTTTTTTAATAATGGACAGAATGGATCAAACTCTTCACCATTTAGTAGCCTGCAATAATACCTACCTCTTGGGGAAACCCAAATTCAACAATTCATTCTAGAAGATCCACAATCAACAATTGAAAATCACCCAAAACCAACCGCAGCGCTCTTTCCTCATGGCCGCCATTATTGTAAAACTTGTAATTTGTATTTTCGATTTTTATTGCTTCTATTTAGGGCAAAAAGCCCAAAGACATTAGTTTAGTGTTAAATAGGAGGAGCTTCCTCTGCGATGGTACTTAACCTCGTGTTTAATTGTACAGATGACTTTGTAAGTGTGATATTTTTTATTGTGTTGAACTGCAGCAACTTTCATGAAAAATTTCCGCAGCAATCGTCACCTGTCCTTTAACTTTGAAGTTATTTATTCGACTTAAATGCATTATAGCATTCACCAAGCTAATCTATATATTCTTTTCATGCTTTATTAATGCTTTTCTTTTGATCCCAAAACGCTACCACTAGTCCAAAATATACAGACATCGGCAATCACCGGACACGAATTTTTGTGTATATACCGTAAATCGTGTATTAAATGCCCATGGGCTTGTAAAATTAATTTGTCTAAAATTGGGGGGTGGGCGTTAAAAACAAGTATTATCTATTTTCTAAACTAATTCTATCCAGAGAGGGAGTTTTCTATCAC
Source organism: Lithobius niger (assembly GCA_023313725.1). Taxonomy (NCBI): domain Eukaryota; kingdom Metazoa; phylum Arthropoda; class Chilopoda; order Lithobiomorpha; family Lithobiidae; genus Lithobius; species Lithobius niger. The sequence continues at coordinate 16,138 of JAHWFP010029352.1, forward strand.
AGAAAAGTCGGCGATAATGTGGTCATTTGCGTGCGTGATCTGGATTCAATCTAGCATTAACACAATTTTTTTTCTTATTTATTCACAAATTTAGGTTCTTGTATGTTCTCTCCTCCAAAATTTAACATAATTCGTAGCTAAAACTAATTTCTAACCAAACAAACTTTTGGTAACACATGCGGAACAAGATCTTAAACAAGATTAGGCTTATCACTAACGTGCATGATCTGGCTTTAGCCTAGCAAAAACACAATGCCTTTATTCTCATTTATTCACAAATTTAGTTTATTAAATTGTCCTCCTTCCAATATCTAACA
>JAHWFP010029353.1:0-17904 GCA_023313725.1 Lithobius niger
TGTCAACTGGATGCACAGAAGGTGCACCAGTACCAGAACAGACCAGTACAAACATCAATTTTCCATTGATAAGTTTCGGAAGGACGGGAATTAATAAATCGACAGGGGGAGCACGGTGCACCTGATCATGCCGAAGTATCCATCATGGCTTGTCGTTTGTGGATTCTTGTTTATATGAGGACATCTTTTCGGAAAAATCCCGTGGTACATGCAAAAGGCATACAAGGAAACAAAATCAAAATACTCAATTATATAGTCACTGTCTGAAACTGCGTATGATTTCAGCATCTTGACCCTTCCCCCGTGTGTTGCTTCTGCGCATGATTGAGAGTCCTGAATGTTTAGAGAGTCAACAAATTGTTTTGCTTCAGGGTTAGTCTTCAAAAAATGTAGCCAGTCGCACTCTCTTTGAATCACGACATTGTATCCTCTGTCACGCTATTGTTGCCGTATGAACTGGTCACGCTCGTAAACTTCGTTCAGTGTGAGATGGGAAAACAATGCTTTCTGGTTCCTGCAGGTAGGCCAACAATCTAAACAAACGTGATAAACACAGCCGTCGTAGGCGAATATAATAGCATTGGTGTCGAGAGTTGAAGGACTGTATCCGTCGCAGTAATACCCGCATTTTTTCATCTCACCTGAGACGCTGTCCGCTTTCTGTATGTCAATGCCACGCTGTTTTTCTTCCCAATAAAGCCACTGCAGTCCCGATTTAGAGTATTTTTTGATGCGCATCCGTAATTGCTGGGTCAGGGGTCGTAGCGGGTTTTAAGAGGGAAAAAGTAGGAAATAAAGAATTTTATAAGTCATAAATAAGGAAAAATAAGGAATTTTTCACTAAAAGTAGGTAAAAATAAGAAACTCTTCGGCCTAATATCAGGCTTAATAACAGTAAATTTTACTCGATTCAAGAGCATTCTTAAATCTAGGCTACCAAATCCAATTTAACAAAAATCTCTTTAATAACTTGATCCCATGGCAGCAGCTGTAAAAAAGTAGCTCTTCAATCTTTACAGCGATGGCTGTTGTTTTTTCTTCGGGGGGGGGGGGGGCCGGGAACCACCGCCAGACAAGTCAGACATGGTAGTATTTGAGACAAGAATTTTTTAGTAGGCCTACACTTTTTTCGGAACATTTAAAAGATTTGTAACTTATTCTAAAAAAAAAGGCCTACTACGCAACCTGCCAGCAATATCGTAATAATCACCAAGACATGAAGTATATAAGCAGTCTCTTCAGCAAGACTCCACCTCTCTCGCTACTATTTTAACATTATAGCCGTTGGGAAATTGGGGGGGGGGGGAGTAAAAAGGAGTAAATAACAACATATCGCTACTACGCTATTTTTTCATCCTCATTTCACATTTGATGTTTAGTTTTTGCTAAATAGCCTAACTCCAAATTCGTTTGAGATAGTCTTGAAGTGTAGAGCCAAGCCATAGGAAAGCTCGTTTCGAGCTGGTTAAAATCACTGGCGTGCACAGGAGGGGGCAGGGCGTGCGGGGCTGGGGGGGGGGGGGCATTGCCCCTGCTGTTTTCGAAAAAATGCCCTTTTTACTCTTTTTGTAAAAAAAATTATGTCAGATTTTGATTTTCTGGCCTGATAAACGCTGGTGCTGCAACCAGAGAAAGGGCCTAGAGACCTAGAAAGGGCAAAACGAAAGCCAGGAAAGGGGCAGAAAGAGGCATAAAATGGTAAAAAAGAGAGACAAGGGTAAAAAAGGGGTAAAAAGGGTAAAAAAAAGAGAGACAAGGGTAAAAAAAAACTGACAAGCCAAAAAAAAGGTCTCCAGAAACAATACCTCAGCGTGCCCTTTTACTACTACTGTACTACTAGTTAAAACGGTCTATGGAATGTTAAAATCGGTAAAAGTACAAATCGGTTGTAAATCGGTTAAAGTACAAATTGAATTTTTGTTGTAATATCCAAAATCAACATAACAAATTCCGACCCGCGATGATTTAGGAAAAAAGGCCAGCGGCATTTCCACTATAACGTACCCAACAGCAGTGATACAGTTTTATTTTATTAGCAGTACATGAAAAGCTGCTGCATGCAATTGTAGCTCATTAACTTTTCGAATGTTATCTCCTTGTCGACGCTCTACAAACTGGAAATAACCAAATGTGTGACGAAACCATTCTATCGGAGCTGGCTCAGCAAGCTCAACGCACATGGTGACGTAATACAGAACACTTAAGATTTTTAATATTTATTCATTGTATCAAGAAACGAAATTGCAAACAGCTGGTACTAAATTTAAACAGTGGAAACATAACAGTAGGCTGAGGACTTATCCAACAATTTATGCTTGGACGTTGACGATAGACTTGTGAAAAACGAAACCGTCGCGCAAAATCAGAAACCGGAAGTAATGATTTTCAACGCGTACGCGCAGAACACCCTTTGAAAACAAGTCAGGGACCGAGTACGCCAATGAAGTTCGTTCCTAACGTATTGAACTGAAATATTATACGTTGTTTTATTAATTTAAACTTAAATTTACAAACAAAATAAGCATGGCTGAAAAAACGTAGGGAACTACACATCTGAAAACACGAAAAAAGTAGAAAAATAAGGAATCAGAAAAAAAAAGTAGGAAATAAGGAAAAAGTAGGAACTCTACGACCCCTGCTGGGTATATAGGCTAGAGTGTTAGGCTGTAAATGATGCGTTCGGTAGCCTCACATTGTTGCAGCGGGTAAGGTGAGAGATTGGAACGGGCATGTGTTGGGGTAGATTTCCATGAAAAGCTTCCGAAAATTCATGGCAGATTTGTGAAGAATGATAGCGTCATCCAAACAATATTTTTGAAGTTTTTTATAATCGAACTGGGCTCCTGATTCTACAACAGAGGTATACCACAACTCAAATTTCAGCTCCTTCTTTAGGCAACATTATAGATCTTCCGTAACACACAGGACCTGGATATTTTCCCCTGTAATTGATATCTTCTTCTTCTTCAGAAAAAAATGGGGGAATCTTCCTTTAATTTCTTCAAGTCCAAACGTTTGTCCAACACGTTTCAAAGATGATCACATAAACAAGAAGAAATCCTTGAAAGATACACCGTTAAAGGCCACGTTGCAGTCTTGACAGTAGAACTTCCTGCCGAGAATTGTATTTACTTTCTTGCAGTAAGCATAATGGTGTTCAAAAAGAACCACATTTGCAATTTTGTCGTGCTCTTGACTACCAGTACAAATTGGGCACAAAGCGTCATATTGGAATGTATACACACGAAGTTTATTTTTTTCGGGCATTTTAATCGAAAAATTTTTTATTTTACAATGTGCTCAATTGTGCATGACGTCCCCAATGGTATGTCGGCCTTCCTGTGCAGATACCTGATTGCTGCTTTAATTGCCTCTTTTTTTCTATGCCGTCTCCTAAAAGGAATTTTCATTGAGTGCGATAGGTGAGATTGGGCTTCGAGGTGACTTTGTGCTAGTACGATAGCTTGAGCTAGACAATTCTCTCCACCGACATCTGGTCGTAAAACACAATTATTTCTTGGATTCTAAATACTTCCAAGAATCTGTCCACCCGGTTTAATTTGGCCTGCAGGAAGTCTCACTCTGGTGATTCTTAATTTAATTCCGCTTTCCAAATTTAAATTTCTCTTTGATTGTTGTACTAATTCAATCTTGTGTAGTAAAAGTCCGGCGTGGAAAATTGAATAGAGGTGAAATGGAACGAAGATTGGACGGTCCAATTCGTCATGTTCTAACGTGATGCCTATTATATCTGTTGGCGCAAAATTCGTCAATGTTAAAATTGCGAGACCTAAGCGTTTCGGCAGGACTGGGCAAAAAACGTAGGATGAGGTCGGTTCCATCAGTACTGTAACGCTTTATATTACGTGTCAGTGTGCTTTCCACTTCGTAATAATTACGAACGTTGTAACCTAGCCTGTTGTTGGGCAAATCAACGTTACCAGATTGTACACGCTCGTGATTGTTGAGCAAAACTTGTGAAGCTGTGCCATCATCATCATCTGTTGTATAAAATAAGAGGGGTGGGGGAGGTCTAGCACTAGTTATCCTTGTTGAAGTAGACGGCTGTGGTGACGTCGTTTCAGGTCTGCCTACACGTGGACAAGGTGGGATGGAGGTGGGGGCGATGGAGATGAGGCCACGGACAAGGAAGAACTAAATGTAGGTTTCGGGATTTGGAATTTTTTGGGGGGGTTGGAACGCGGAATCATGCCCCTGCTCCTCCCCTGTTTTAACCATTATAATTAGGGAATAATGCCACTCAGCAAACTCCAGATCCATTCTTCGTGCTTGCTCCTTGATCCATTCTCCCTGCTTGCTCCTTGCTAAAAAGTGTTGTTGACATTCGGTTTCTGACAATGTTTTCTTGTTGTTGTTAACATGCAAGGTTTACAGTGTAATTGTTAGCATTGTTTGGAAATGTGTTGCATGTTTACTTTTTTGCTGGGGAAAGGGGGACAAACGCCCTAATGCTGAGTGTAGGGGGGTTTGCCATGGCAAAAATGTGTTTTCTCCAGTGGTGAACAGTACTTTTGAGTTGGATCCAGGGAGGTGGATTGTTGTGTGTGGTATTTTGGGGTATGGTGTATGGTAGGGTGGCAAGAGAAGTGATGGAGCGAAAAGAAAGTTTTTTTGAAGGCTTTCTTGTGGTGTGTTGTAAGCATAAGTGGATGGATTGCTCGTTAAAGAGAGAGTTTCCTGAGTGCTGCAGAGTGTAAAATGGGTGTGTCGTATTTGGTGTGTCAGTGGGGCCGTTTGGTATTGAGATGGTCCTGTTGCCGTGTTGTGGATGTGGAGTGGTGTTGTGGAGTGCAGTGGTGTGTAGCAATGTGCAGAAGAGTGCAGCGGTGTGCAGCAGTGTGCAGAGGTGGCAGTGTGCAAAATGTGTTGTGCAGTGTTGGTGTGTTGTGCAGTGCAGCCAAAGTGCGGTGATGTGTTTGTGCTCAGAGGGTTGGAGATTGTTCTTTGCCTTCTGTACAGCGTTCCTGGTGATATGCATCACTAGTGGCCTGCACTTACCGTGATTTGTTGTGGACGAATCACGGCATTGGGTTGGAGGTGTAAAGTTGCCATCTCTTGCTTGCTGACTTGACCGTAATTACCTAATGACTATAATCAGGGCTAATTACGTCGTTCTATTCGAACGCTTCAAAGATACATTTGCCAAGTGTGGTATGCGGGCCTTTAGCTACAATTTCCACGTGCGAGACACGTGCGTTCCTTTTACCGAAAGTGTTTCCATATTTTGTAGTGAGAACTAGCCCTTATATTGAAGATGGTTTGGCGCGAAGAAAGGTCTTTCCCAACAAGAACGCAACAAGGACAGAACTCTATGCACGAACTGTCTTGTTGGACAATTTCTCGATTCATGTGCGGATTGTTAAATGTTTATATTTTGTAAATTGCGTTATGTCTAAGGAGGAAGTAAAGAAGTTTGAATTTAACAAGTCTGCAGTGAACCCTTGAAATTACAACATGTAGTAAAATTTTCGCCTGTTATATTAGGCCTTCAGCACAGTATCTATATATATAATTAATTACACAAGATGCGGAACGCTGTCATCGGCAGCACCAGCAGCTATCTTCATAGGGATGTTTTTAAAGTCAGCGGCTTGCGAGCCGCTTGGAAGCGAGGCAAGCTTTCCCGTTTTTCAATTCAAGCCGCTTGCCGCTGAGAAACTTTTCCGTCGTTTTTAAAGTCAGCGGCTTGGCTGGCGAGCCAAGTAAGCCAGGAAAAAGGGTGCTGAGTTTGCCGAGCTTACGCAACCAATATGGGGCCACAATGTGCATGGGCCATTGCCACGGAGCAACAATCGGCAACAATCATCATACATGCGATAAATCTACATTAAACGTGCGTGATAAGTACGATATTGATAGCTGCCAGCAGCTCAATTGCTTAATCTTTACGCTCATCTTCTTAAATGCTACTAATAATGCGATAAAACAGAGAAAAGAGATATAATAACTGATTTTGTTACTGTCGGCCATGTTTGTGCTTAGTAAACTTCAAATAACGTCGTTTTTAATCTCAGCGTGAAAATGGGAAAAGCCAAGGAAGCCGAGACCAAGCAAACTCAGCGCTCAGCAAGCCAGCCGCTGACTTTAAAAACATCCCTAGTCTGCAGCAAGCAGGACATACGATGCCATCTCCGCCATCTACCGACGGAACGTCAAATTATAAAAGTAGCAGCCAAGGCCCGCTGAGATAGTAGCTGCGCCCGGAACGCAACGGCCAGCAGTGCGAACATCCCACCCCCCCCCCCCCCCGGGCGGCAATTAAAGGGGGGGGGGGGGAGCGAGACTACGCGGAATGAGCGAGCGACTCCGCTAGTAAAAGATAAAAGTATAAAAACATACTAACATGCAATTTCAACCCTAGAATAACTACAGGGTGTATCACGAAACCCGTTACAGTGCCATAACTCGAGAAGTAATGAAGATAGCTTAACGCAGTAAAAAATTGACTGACAAATTTGCATGTGGACAATCCAACGCCAATCTGTTCAACTTTGTGGGGGCGCCCCAAGGGGGATTTCAGGGGGCAAAGGGGCGTTTTTAAGAAATTTCAAATAGGTAGAGGGGTCGAGTGATACATAATTTAAACGGTGTAAAGGTCTTGTCAAACCAAGCAACTTCTGAATGAAAAGTTTTTGATATTGTCAACCAGTGAAGGGGGACAGGCAAACAAAAAAGGCAACAATGGAGTGAAAAGTCATTTTACACCACTCAATTAGATGCTAGTTTTAGCCTAATTCTCGCGTAATTTATTATGCAGATTTAAGATTTTCAAAATAAAATGTTACATGACGAGTGTTAATGACTTTTCTGACCCCCTCCCTCCCCCACCGAGGGTAGGGGAAAGACCAACCAGGTTGTTTTAGGATCCGTCGGGGGTAAAAAAAAAACAAGGAACGCTATGGAAAGCTGCATTCTTTGCAGGAATGGTTAAGAATATCGTAAACCTGTTGCACTGCCATAAAACTTCGTAGGTTCGCCACAATGCTATATAGGGTACTTTACCACTGCCTACTCTACACAGTGTAGAGTAGGCAGTGACTTTACCTCTGGATGCGACAGGCTGGATGCAGTACGGGCATGCCCGTGGACGAGTTGGATGCTGGAGTGGCAGCGATCCTGGTGGCCAGAGCTGAGATCAGGAAATTATGATGTCAGCAAATGAAGTCAGCAAGTTATTTCGCTTCCTTGTTTCATAAATGCTTGCGCCATACTGTTTAGGATTGGATACTGTTTAGGATGTATATGATAAGCATGCGAAGCGCACCCCCTCGGACGGTGTTTCATACTGGAAGCCTCGCACGTCCACACGTTGTTTCATGCTGGCACCTGGTACGTCCAGCCGTACGCATCCACAGGTAAAGTACCCTGACTCCAGTACCCTGAGTACTCAAGCATTCAAGCATTCCTAGACAGGGTCAATAAAATAGATTCCCAGAACTTCTTGGCTCTTCTCTGCAGTACATTTAATATTAAGGCTGTACCGATTCCAAGCTGCCGAGCCTATTCTCGCCGAGCAGATCATGACCGGCAAGCTTGGTATACCAAGCAATCACGTTCATTCACGTAACGAGCCGAGAGGCGCGACTTGCGTCTAGTCTTGTCACGCGATCCTTGGGGCTAATGGACATTGAACGTGAGCTTCTTTCTGGAGGTTAAATCCAGTCGACGATTACGGTCGATGCCTAGTTCCTGCTGCAGGAAGTTTAAACAGCTAACGCAGGATTTAATACAGGAACGAAATTTGCAGGTAATTTGTGCAGATTAACTACTTTTGTAACGTCCTTACATGTATGGCAATACACATGCACGCAGTTAGCAGCTCGCTCGGTGCACCTTGCTGTTAAACATGGATGTTGCGCGCCGCTAGCTACCATGCACACATGGCAGCTGGCCCAGCGCCAACATGCGGGTAATCGAGCCAGTCCTATTGTTCAACCAGTTAGGACCGGATCACACCTGTTTGCCATCATGTGACGTAATGCCTCAGGCTAGAGCCTATTGTTCGGGACAGTATTTAAGGAGAGTCCCTGCAGAGGCTCAGGTTATTTGGTGTGTGGGTGTTGGACCAGCAAGTCAACCACCCAGAGCTAATAAGGGCAGGTCAAGGGAGCAAATCTTGACCTAGCGCCTAATATGTAATGCTAAGTGTGCAGTCCCCTAGCTGTACAGTAAGAGATGAATTAGAATTGAGCATTGTGTCTTATGAATAATAGTCCATATCCTTAGCAAGTACTTACATATTTTGAGAGCCTTGTCCCTGGCATTTTTAATGCTTCCGATTCTGCTAGAATTCCAGTAGGCAAGTGAACCAAGTTTGAGGGATTTTCGCAGAATCTGGCCAGTGCATGCGTTGTCACTTTAGCCACGAAAATCCGCATTTTATTTTGAAATGTCTTGGTCGAATTAGAAATGCCCACTGTCTTTTCTGTAGGGAACAGAACATAAAGTAAAACAGTTGTTTTTGGACTAGCAGTGAGCGAATGTACAAAATGTTTATTGGTAGAAAATTTGCAACGTTGGGGGTGACTAAAGGATTCTGACTTGCCTGCGTAATCGTTTCCTTGGTGACCATTTTTCACTCTCCGTGGCGACTAATGCCAGTTTGATTGAGAAAACCTGCATTCGGTAGTTATTTGTGGACTTGCTTGCTTTCACGAATTGCGTTATTTTTTTTTTTTTTTTGGGGGGGGGGGGGTTTAGGCCTAAAAACTGCCAAAATAAAAATCACCGTTTTTCTTCGGAAAATAAAGTACAACATTTATTACGGAGTGGTAGGACTGCTTAAGCCTAACAGTGAATATATTTGTGAAAGTTAAATTAGTGTAGGAGCGCACTTTTTAACAACGAATTGAAAGTTAATCAGCCTGCATAGAGCTAACTGAGTCTAAATTGTTCATGGCTAGGAGACTAAGTTTACGAATAATAAATTCTGTTGACCGAGAGCAGTATTTATGCTTAGGAATTGAAGTAGATTTTGGAAGAAAGTAATTCACCAAAGTCGAAAAAACAATTCCGAGCGTGAAAAAAAAGTTGCAAATTTTTTTTTTATCAAACCGAGTGTTATTATGAGTCGACCAACGGCAAATGAAAACGCTATTTTTCCACCAAATCAACGCAATTTAGTAATGCATAATCCAAGGCTAGAAAATACACGAAAACGAGCGAGTACTGAAAGGAGCAGAAATGCACCTTTGGTTCAAGATTTGGGTGAGGATTTGAACGATTCCTGGGGTGAGGACATGAACATTAAAGTTCCGGATGTTTCAGAAATTGGACAAAGCCACCCCCCCCCCCCCAGTTAACACGTTCAGATGTAGAAAGTCGTGAAGGAACTGATACGTTTATCGCTGACTTTCGAAATTGGGCAGATCCTTGCCCAATGCCAGAAGACTTCCGGCAAATTGTGTTTGAGCAGTTACAAAGCTGTTTACAACCAGAAAACCGGAACGGAGTGAATGATGCAGCACAACGTAATCTTGTTTTGCAACAGGATGAGAACGTGCGGTGGCCATTACACTCCACGCCTGTCACCGCTAACAGACGACTAAATCGTGTTGTTGGAGAGGCTGACAGTGGACGGCATCCTCGTCGTCTGCGCTATCCTGGAGCCAACATGGACCAAGTGGATAGACAGACGTGCGGTGGCCGTGTGCAGTGGAGACAACCGGTTGATCATGAACCGGATATGGATGCGTGGAGGTACAGACACCCTCAGCGCGAACATAGTGTGTCACCATCTAGGACCGGGAATACTGAGCATAAGGTCGGACTGGCCCTAGTTACGTGACCGGGGATGGAAACTGGCAATGTAGGGATGATTTTTCAGGGCAAGATTTACTGCAAAGACCCTTTGAAGGGCTCAGCATAAAATCCCCAAAAATCGCCATGCCTTCGTACAATGGTTTTGGAGATGAAAGTCACCGTCAAAGTTTCTAGAGGCGTTGTAGAAGTACAGCATTACAGAAACGTACGATTTGAAAACTGTCGCCATGCAAGGTGGCGCGGAACGATGGTACAGGATGTTCGGTCCTTACATGGATTGGGACACTTTCGAATCAATCTGATTTTAATTTGGAATTTGAAAGTCCAAATTATATCGAAGATTTAAAACGAGAACTTGCAGAAAGGACCCAGGCTCTGGACGAACCTTTCTCGAGTTACGCTTAAGCTGTGTGCAGATATTTTGACTGGTTGTGGCCTAAACCTTCTCAGGCTGAGAAAATAAACCACATAATGGCCAAAATGCATCCTGACTACAGGCAACATCTCCAAGGACGTCATTTTGACTCTTTGAGAGATTTGGTGAGGGAAGGTGTAGGACATTTCCTAGTCCTACAATTACTATTACCGTTTCATTTCAAAGAAGGTCCAGAAGAAATAAAGTTCAACTGTTTATTTAACAGTGACATTGCATTTGAAAGTTCAAGTAGTTAAATTTACAACACTTGCAATTTAAACTGTACATGGCTTGAACAAACATGGCTTAAACAACATGACTGCAGCTTGCAGCTCATGCTGCCTGCATCAACACCAGAACGCGAGTGAGCGTTCGCTCCATCCTAACCGGAAGTTGACTCCCCACCAGGCTAAAGCGCTCGATAAGCCGGATGTTTCATTCTCCAGGCAAACATAGTGCGTAATTGCCGACCAGGCATTTCCATCGCTCTTTCCTGAACTGGGGGACAGTACATTTAGTTTCAGGCTTAAAACATTCCTTGAGATCATATTAAACAATACAATGAATAATATTCACAAATTCTTTTTGCTGAGAAGAACCAATAGATTACGTTGTACGTTATGTGTAGAACCAACAGAAGGGGCAAAGGTGAGTCAGTTCCTGTTAACACAGCGAACCTACAGACTCCCCCCCCCCCAACCCGTCCTTGTCTGTGGAACCACAAATGGCATGGCGTGGCTGCTCTTTGTAATTTCAAGGGTTCACTGCAGACTTGTTAAATTTAAACTTCTTTACTTTCTCCTTAGACATAACGCAATTTACAAAAATAAACATTTAACAATTCCGAAATAGGTATCGAGAAATTGTCCAACAAGACAGTTCGTGCATAGAGTTCTGTCCTTGTTGCGTTCTTGTTGGGAAAGACTCTTCTTCGCGCCAAACCATCTTCAATATAAGGGCTCGTTCCCGCTACAAAATATGGAAACACTTTCGGTAAAAAGAACGCACGTGTCTCGCACTTGGAAATTGTAGCTAAAGACCCGCATACCACACTTGGCCAATGTTTCTTTGAAGCGTTCGAATAGAACGACGTAATTAGCCCTAATTATAGTCATTAGGTAATAAAGGTCAATTCAGCAAGCAAGAGATGGCAACTTTACACCTCCAACCCAACGCTGTGATTCGTCCACAACAAATCACGGTAAGTGCAGGCCACTAGTGATGCATATCACCAGGAACGCTGTACAAAAGGCAAAGATCAATCTCCAACCCTCTGAGCACAAACACATCACTGCACTTTGCTGCACTGCACCAACACCAACACTGCACAACCGCTGCACACCGCTGCACTCTTCGGCACATTTCTACACCCCACTGCACTCCACAACACCACTCCACATCCACAACACGGCAACAGGACCATCTCAATACCGAACGGCCCCACTGACACACCAAATACGACACACCCATTTTACACTCTGCAGCACTCAGGAAACTCTCTCTTTAACGAGCAATCCATCCACTTATGCTTACAACACATCACAAGAAAGCCTTCAAAAAAACTTTCTTTTTGCCCCATCACTTCTCTTGCCACCCTAAACACACCATACCACAAAATACCACACATAACAATCCACCTCCCTGGATCCAACTCAAAAGTACTGTTCACCACTGGAGAAAACACATTTTTGCCATGGCAAACCCCCCTACACTCAGCATTAGGGCGTTTGTCCCCCTTTCCCCAGCAAAAAAGTAAACATGCTACACATATCCAAACAATGCTAACAATAACACTGTAAACCTTGCATGTTAACAACAACACGAAAACTTCGTCAGACACAGAATTCAACAACACTTTGGGAGAAGCAAGCACACACTGCAGCTTGAGAAAAGCTTTCCCGCAACTGTTGCCCCCTCCCACTTTGTCTGGTGCCCTTTTGTTCACACTGACAGCCAAAGGCAATACCAACTTTGCATAGTTATTTAACATGTGCAAGCCATCACCAGTCAATCCTAACCTAGCCTTTACTTCTTTCTTCGTGTTTATAACCAGTAAAGCAGATTTTGCTTCCACTTTCACCACAACTAGGCACCTACACATTTCCTTTACCCATGCAGACAGAGGGCCACTAATAGCTTCCTCGTTCACTTGTCTGCTCATGACATTCCCAGGTTTCCCTCCTGAATCCCACACCTGAGATCGCCTGTACAACTCTTTACAATTCACTCCGTTCTCTCCGTCCATTCCCATGACCTTCAATCCAACCTCATTAAGTAACCCGTGCAATCTCATCTTTCCATCTTTCCCTCTTTCCATATGCGATTTCCCTCTTTAATCTCACCTTAGTTCCGTAAACTAACTCCACTGGAGTGAAGTTTGCCGTCTCACAAGAAGTAGACGCACTTGCAAACTTAGCTGGTGCTAAAACATCATTCCCTTTGTCAGGATACTCTAACTCCAAAGCCCTGCTCCAGTCTTCCTTCGTTCTGTGCAACCTTTCTACTGCCTGAGACTGAGGTTGATAAGGCTTACTATATACAAGGCCTATTTCACACTCCTTCAAGAAACAAGCAGCCCGTTCAGAAACAAACGGTTTTCCAAGAATCGATTGGAGTTCCACAGAGAACCCAACCCTTGAACAAATTGCTAAGCTTTCATTTACTACCATGTGCGAGTTAGGGGCCCCCCCCCCCTGACAGCCACTGCTTCAGGATACCTAGTCGCCCTATCACAAACCTTTAAGACATGCGTATTTCCGTCAGACGTCACTTTGAAAGGCTTTACGAAATCCACTTCCCCCTTGATGAAAGGCTCTGCCACAACCGGAACTGAAATCATTTCGTCCTCTCCCTTCCTCACACCTTTTCTATATTTCTTACAGATTTCACACCACTCTATCCAATTTTTACATTGTGCACACATTCTTGGCCCATGCAATACTTCTTGCAACCTGGCAATGATCGTTTCCATGGCCATGTGCCCAAAATAGGCATTAGCATGTGCCCTCCTTACCAGTTGCTCCGTAAGCATTTTAGGTACCTCTACCTGGTCACCCGTCTTGGTGCCATTTGCTGCCGACCATTTCCTACTTAAGACATCATCCTTCCAAAAAAAAAATGTACCTTCAATGTCAGCTGCCACTCGACTTCCCTCCAACCCAGGATCAAGCACCTGCCCTTGCTTTAAAACTTCAGCTTTAACAGCTAACAAGTCTTGAATTCCTGCTGTCAACAAACCTCCCATTTCCATTCCTTACAACCTTTTTACTAATTTCCGTACTCCTTACAGAGTCGGCCACAACACTAGCTTGTTTATTGACTAAAACGTGTTGTGACTGGACAACTGTATCATTTTGTGCAAGCCCATTATCTTCGACCTTGACACAAATTTCACTGCTTTCAGCAATTACCATATTTTCACTTACAACATTTCGAACACTTTCCTCCGTTTCCTCATCTTCAACTTTAAAAAGACCATTCAATACATCACCATCAATAAATTGATCTACAGCCTGCTTTTTGTTACTTTTCTTTCCATTGATACCTGTTTTCGACCTAGCTATCGCAGTCCGTGTTTTGTTTACCTTTGTTCCAATTTTCTGTAGTTTTTCGTAAGACTTTTGGCTAAGCAGAAAGTCATACGTTTCGTCCTTGAAAAATGGCGTCACACCGCATTCCAGCATAATGTAGCCATCTTCTGTAGCCAACTTTACCTTTGCCACAGAAAAGTCTGTCACGTTTTGACTTACAACTGACGACAAGACAACTCGTTTCCTTGTGAACGAACTAGGCTCTACCATTTTACTTGAAACCACATCCATAAATGCACCCGTGTCAAGCAATCAACTACTAGGCTTTTCATTAATTGTACATTTCTTACATAACTGGCTTTCCACCAACTGTGTACCACTTTTACCTTTAAAAGAGCTAACCTCCTTTCCACTTTGTACACTAGGCAATTGAGTACATACATTTCCCACAGAGGCTTTGGTACCATTGTTGGGACAATCCCTTTTCAAATGCGAGCTCGAGCTACAAATGTAGCACTTACGTGGCTCGTCAGCCTTTAAAGGCGCTCTCCTACTAGACTGAGTATTGTCGTTAGCTTGCAGCCTTGCTTGCGCATTGTAAGCCGAAGCTGTAGTACCATTGCTCGTACCATTATTACCTGAACCATTTCTAGTACCACTATTGCTATTGTTACCATTACCATTGTTACTATTGTTCCCATAGTTACTATTACCATTCCCTTGGTTGCTTCCACCATTCTGCGAATTACCATTCCCTCCATTGTTTCTGTTACCTTGACTACCTTGATAACCATTACCATTCCGATACCTGCCATAACCATTACCATTGTTACCTCCTCCACGGTAATTATTTCCGCCCTGTGGTCCGCCTTTTCCATTGTCAGAACCACTCCCCTGTCTTAGAACTGCTTCTTGGCGATTAGCGCAGTAATCGTCTGCAAGCGAAGCTAAGTTCAAAACAGACTCTTGTTTACCCTTATCAATAAGCCATACCCTTATCGGACTTGGTACCTTATTCAAAAAATCCTCTATTAATACCTGCTGGAACAATTTTTGGAAAGAATCCCCACAATCAAGTTCCTTAACCCATTCAGTACCCAGTGTTGTCAAAGTGTGAGCAAAATCTAAGTACGTTTGTTTATCAGTTTTTTTTTGCTGACCTAACCTGGTTAAACCTGGTTCTTTGTTAAAGCCCATCCTATCACAAATTCTAGTAAAACCAGACAAGAAAACTAATATGTTGTCTTCCTTCTCCCTGAAGGGTTGGCCAACTTCGACATGTCATAACGTTTTTCTTGTTGTACAGACTCTGTTTTTACCTTTAATTGTTCTTGCTTAAAGGACAACTCTCTTGCCTGCATTTCATCATTATGCTGCCTAGCATTTTCGCTAATACGCAGCTCATGCTCCTGTTTCTCTCTCGTTAATCTATCTTCTCGTTCCCACTTCTCCCGTTTTAGCTCTGCCTCACTTGCAATTTTTTCTCTTTCAATTTCGTCTAGCCTAGCCAATTTCTCCCTCTCAAATTCTTTTTCTTCTTGCCTTTCCCTTAATTCCCTTTCTTTTTCTTCATTTATTAACCTTTTAGCCTCCTCGACAGTTTTAACTGCTTCTGCGAGATCATCAGCCAACAAAGTTTCTCCCTCAAACCCACCTTTAAACATCGCCAGAATTTCACTTTTTCGCTTAGGCGCATGCAACCCTAATTCCTCGCACACAGCTTTCAAATCAAATACAGTTTTATCACTAAGCAACTCCATTGTAAAATTACTTAATTACCTAAGTAACCAACATTCAAAAAAATAGCACCAACACGCACAACAGTTCCCGCAAGCTTTAAACAACACTTTTTCCCCAAACGCCCTAATACCAAGGTGTAAAAAAAAGTTTGCCACAGCTCACCTGTTGCCGCGTTGTGGAGACGCTGCCAAGACGACTTCTACATCCAAACTGACGAACCCAGGCTTGCACTGACGATGACTTCAACTCTATTTCGCTTCTTCCATTACCGGAATTCGCCGAAATTTTCCTTCTCACACGACGAAATGCAGCATTACCGCCCACTCTCGCTGATAGGAATGTCCTCCGTCCCTCGTCCAGTCGCAATCTTGTCCGCCAGCTCAGCTTTTCCGTCTCTTGACTCGTCTTTCTTGAACAGCAGGAAGCCCCTTTAATCTTCCTTCCACGCTGGTTGCCGCCAAAGTCGAAATTCTGCCATGGAAAGTGAACCCACTGAGTTGGAGAAGCTCACCACTACCATCTAAGTTGACTTGACCGCCGACTTTTGATGCAGCTGCGTCCCTTTAACGTGAAAGTCCGGATGTAAGCCAAAACTGCTGGTTTCTTCGACGTGTAAGTCCGGCTTGACCACTGTCATCAATGTATTTACTTTACACTTGATGCAGACGCAATTTGCTTCACCACTGCCAATGCAGACACAAAGGCAGCACCCTGACCGTTAAAACTCGAACAAATCGACATGAAATCCAGCTGCTTCTTCGACGTGAAAATACGGCTACACCGCTGCCACCAATGTAATTTCAAGGGTTCACTGCAGACTTGTTAAATTTAAACTTCTTTACTTTCTCCTTAGACATAACGCAATTTACAAAAATAAACATTTAACAATCCGCACATGAATCGAGAAATTGTCCAACAAGACAGTTCGTGCATAGAGTTTTGTCCTTGTTGCGTTCTTGTTGGGAAAGACTCTTCTTCGCGCCAAACCATCTTCAATATAAGGGCTCGTTCCCGCTACAAAATATGGAAACACTTTCGGTAAAAAGAATGCACGTGTCTCGCACGTGGAAATTGTAGCTAAAGACCCGCATACCACACTTGGCCAATGTTTCTTTGAAGCGTTCGAATAGAACGACGTAATTAGCCCTAATTTTAGTCATTAGGTAATAAAGGTCAAGTCAGCAAGCAAGAGATGGCAACTTTACATCTTCATACTGTGAGGCCGTGCAGGGAAGCCAACCAACTAGGAACGAAGCAGTGCTTCATGCTGGTCAGTCAACAGGCACGGGAACCACACCGCCGTTCTATAGTGGGGTTGAACCAGTGTCTTTTGCCTAGCTTGACCGTCGCGGGTACCGAACCGGCAAGTACCAGACACAGAATATCACAGGCTCTGTAAAGGCTGCACCAAAAGCAGCACACGTACAGAAGGCCAGTTTTACTGCAGAAAAAGGCCCAGAACAGCCTAAAAAGGAATGGAAACCTTTTGATGGAAGTTGCTGGACCTGCCAAGAGGAGGGCCATAGGTCCAACAAATGCCCAAAGAAGCCAAAAAATGCAGAAGAAGGTCGTTAAACCGTGTGACGACCTCGAAAAGCGCTGAATGGAAAGCTAGGGCAGGACTATGGAAAGGCACTGTAAAATGTGTCTTTGCACCAAATGTGACTCTGTTCAAAGGTGTTGAGGAAGAAACTAAGTCGCGCAATGTACCTTTAATTAAAATTAAAGTGGCAGGGGAACCTTTCTTAGCACTTATCAACACAGGTGCCAGTTCTATTATCATTTCCGGTGCTACCACACGTACTTTGCAGGCAAAGGGTGTAAAGTGGCACAGGGATTGCTGTGTAACTTTCATCTTAGCGGCTGGAAGTATCCAAGGTGACGAATACTGTACGGCAACGGTACGATGGCTTGGTGGTTACTCTGCTCAGCTGACGTTCTTTAGATATACTGCAGAAAATACTGCAGATAACGTAATTTTAGGCAGAGACTTCTTGGGTTAGACTGGCCTCATCTCAGACATCCAAAATGGTGGCTGGCATGTCGGGCCAGAAGAAGAAGAGACAATCCCATTTGCAAAAGCTACTCAAACGAAAATTGAGCAACTTAAGTAATTGGATGTGGAGGTAGACATTGAGAGACGTGCAAAAGATGATGCTTTGTTGGAAGAAAAAATTCAACAAGCTCATTGCTCAAGTGCGCAATGAAAGCAGATGAGAAAATGTTTACACAAATTCAAATATGTGTTAACATCTAAACGAGGCAGCACGCACCTCTACCAACACAAAATTGAGGTTGAACCTGGTGCAAGACCCATTAGGTTACCTCATAGACCTGTAAGCAAGACGACAAGAGCTATCATTGAAGCCCAGTTGTTTGAATGGATCAGGGAAGATGTGATAGAATGCTCTGTGTCACCCTGGAGGGGGGGGGGGG
>JAHWFP010029353.1:18004-32801 GCA_023313725.1 Lithobius niger
GGGGGGGGGGGGGCTTATACCGTGTGTTGCTCCTAAAAAGGGAGAGGAGGGGGCTAAAAAATTTTGCTTGGATTACCGACTTAGCCTACCAGTAATGCCAGTAAAGTATTTTCCATGCTAGGCAAGGCAAAATGTCTTACAGTTCTGGACATGAAATCTGGACTCTTGCAAATAGGAATGGAAACTGAAAGCAAGAAGTATACCTCTTTTCATTGTCATATGGGATCATGGCAGTTCAAAAAAAATGCCATATGGGCTCTGCAATGGACCAGCATCCTTTGCGAGACTTACGGACATGGCTTTGGAGGATGCTATGTATGCCCATGCTATGATTTACGTGGACGACTTGGTAATCTTCAGCCAGGATTACCAAAGTCACCTGGACCATATTTCAAATGTGTTAGGCAGGCTAGGAAGGGCAGGCCTCACAGTAAATCTGAAAAAGTTCACTTTTGTGCAAAGGAAATCTCTTACCTGGGCCATCTCATAAGACCACATGAGTTGTCCCCTCTGCCTGCGAAGGTATTGGTAATCCAGGAATTTCCAGAGTCTAGTAATATAAAATCGCTTTGAAGATTTCTGGGGATGATGGGCTTTTACAGGGCTTTCATCAAGGATTTTAATGTCAAAGCAGCTTGTCTTTACAAATTACCGAAGGGAGATGCAGTTTGGGAGTGGAACAAGACACACTCAACTGCAGTACAAGAGCTAAAAGACAGTTTGTCTGGCTGTGTCTTAGCTTTACCAGACTTGGATAGGAGGTTCGAAATCTCCTCAGATGCCCTGGTTTCCGGGTTTGGTGGAGTGCTTTCCCAACATGTTGAAGGACGTGGGCTCATACCCATAGCATTTGCTGGACGCAAACAAACCGATGCTGACAAAAACCACTGTGTTTCTGAATTGGAAATTGGTGCTGTAATGTTTTCTGTACGCAAGTTCAGACCCAACATTGAAAATGCCCATTCCGAATTGAAACTGACCACAGCGCTTTGAAGTCCTTAAAACAGCCTTCAGGAAGACTATAGCAAGGTGGATTCTAGAACTTCAAGGAATGAATAATTTTGAGATCCGTTACGAGAAGGGTTCACAAAACCAAGTGGCAGATGCAATTTCCAGGATGTATGAGGATTAAGACAAAAATACTTTGACTGTGTCCTCTCCTAAGTAGCAGTCTCGGTTGAATATTTCTCTGTCCTGTCCCACCACGACATATCCGAAACTGCAAGTGAAGTGCAAGTGGATCTTTGTGGTCGAACTCAAGGAAGCATCGGGTCGGGTGGTCTGGACAGGATGGAGGAGGCATTCAAAATCCGCATAGATGACACAGGGCAAGGGATTCTGATGGTTAAAGATGTGAAATTCAATAAAGTTTTCGCCTGGTTCTTCAATTCAGAGAGCTTGTGCAGAATTAAGCTTGACACACTCTTTTTGGTGGGCGAATAGCATCCATTCTCTACCGAAACCGGCTAAACAGTTTCAAGAATAGAATTTGACATATGAGCCCGAGCCTTTTAATCGTAGAAACCTGTTCATGTCCCTGATACTGCAGTAATGGATGTTCAATTCATAAGAGTCGTTGAGTTCAGAAATTAGCATGAGGAGATCTAAGCCAATACATTCGTGTTTTTTGAGACACGAAGTGGGAACGAACCCTCGCTCTCACTGTAAGTTATGACGTTGATCGATAAGTCATTCACTCACTCAAATTTGTAAATTTCTTCTAATTTTGTCGGGTACAACAACATGGTGGTGTTCAGCATATCCCCAGCATTATTCCCCCCCCCCCCCCAGCATATCTTCGAATTTGCATGATCTTTGGGATCTATGCTGTTCAGATCCAAACCCGACGACAATAGTGCGTACAGGAAGCATTTCTCGTCTTCAAAGTTTTGTACGTTCACAGTCGAGATGGCTATTCCCCTCAATGCTTGAGAGAAAGGTATGTAAGAAGCAGCCCGCAATGCCGATTATGAGGTTGTTGATTTTGAAAATAACCCAACCACTGCCACGTTCTGCAAAAGCGTCGAAAGAGCCTTTAGTCTTTACGAGTGCATCGTCTAATACGGTTTCAGTATCGTACAGACATAAAAAATGAAAGGAATCCCAACCACGAGTTTGTTGGCCACGCACATCTCGTACATCTCGTGATGGCTAAGTCCCTCATTTTGGAAGAGGGTGGAAGCGCAATCCTTCAAATGATCTGGTAAACGATCTTTAAAACAGACACATTCTTTGTGAGTCGATGGATGGCGTGAACGATGATGGTTCTGTAATTGGTGTTGGGACG
The DNA here is from genome assembly GCA_023313725.1 of Lithobius niger. Lineage (NCBI taxonomy): Eukaryota > Metazoa > Arthropoda > Chilopoda > Lithobiomorpha > Lithobiidae > Lithobius > Lithobius niger. The sequence goes on from JAHWFP010029353.1 coordinate 20,292, forward strand.
AAAACACGAACCATAAGTATATATAGGTGAAAAATTTTTTCGCATTCATTGTGAAAGAAGAAATATTCTTTTTTATATATACGAAAAAATAAAATGAGATGGTGAAAAATTTACTTATTAATACAGAAAAGTTGTATAAAATACACACTGAGCTTAAGAGGATGATAAACTCGATGTTATTCGTCCAACTGTTGTACTCTGAATCCTATCCTTCCACTTTACGAAGTACAGCATTTTCCCATCCTTTCCCTTCTTTTTACATATTATGTCTTCCGCTAGAAAAAGGTCTGGAGCTAGAATGTTTTGAAGTTCCTGCTCATAAAAACTTCTTAGCACAGCCTCTCCTACGTGATCAGTTAAAAGATAAGTAACCGGATTTGTTTTCGGTACTTTGCTAACTGTGAAGACTTCATCCGTGAAATTCTGCAAGTACGCCCTATCGAAAATCTGTTTGACTTTCGAAATTCTTACCAGAGTACCAATAGAGAATTTAGGTTTTTTAACGATCCATGTAGAACTAGTCTGTTTCAACATTGATTCGTGCCGAACAGTAACTTTGGAAAATTTCAGTTTAATTGGGGAATGAACAGTGTTATTTTACTGAGAAACAAACTCATCAATGATACCTATCCATTTGTAGTTACCCTGCCGAGTGAATCGTTTACACATTCGAGTTTTCAGAGTTCTAGTGAAATGCTCGCCTTCTTCTCCGAGTGTGTACAGTACATGTTGATATTGTATCATTTAATGAGCACTAAAAAAGTCTTTATTGTAGAATTGTTTACCTAGATCGACTTGTAGATTTTTAGGGGGTATCCTTTTTTTAGGGGGTAACCTTTTTAGGGGGTTCCCGTGAGTATCTGCTTAAAAGCTTTGGTGATGGCGATACCGGTTTTATATTTAGTGGGAATCGCTCAGGCAAATCTGGTCATGATGTTGATGCAAGTTAATAAGAAGGCGAATCCCTTTTTTGAGAGTAAGGTTCATCTCCACCAAATCTGCCTGCCATACGTTCTGTAGACTAAGAACAATTACTTTACGCCTCGCGAAGTTTTTCCGCATCGGTTTTTGAAGTTCATTTACAAGCTAATTTATTTCGCTTTTTCTCCCATTCCGAGTTTGAGTTTCGATCCCATTAATTTTTTAACGATGGAAGCGGCGAGTTTTTCCCTCCACGTGAGGGAAACATCCTTACACACTTTTTGAGCTTTAGATATTAGAATAACGTCAACAACGTGCCGCTCGTTCAAATCTTTGCTTTTCGAGTACGCGAGATCGTGTTCTTTGTACGCCTCGTCCAATTTATTTATGCCCATGTTCCCTCGAGCCAATATCTTTTCTAGTTTTGTCTCAGATCCACTGTACTGATATCCCGGCCTATTCACTTCTGTCAGCCTATTCACTTCTGTCTACGAGTTTATTTACTATCCCAAGCTCAGATTTGATGAATAAAACTTTTATGTTTCCACACACCTCACAAAACACGATTTCCATATGTCTGTAATTTTTCGACATCGTGGGAATGGTAGGCTCGAGCCGGTTAGACGTGTGCTGTTTACATTTCACACAGTATCTACTTCAACTTGATTTTTTTTATTTTTATTATTGTACAGTTTTTTTTTTTTTATTTTAACCTAAATTATGGTAGGCGAAAGTTTTTATCGTGCGGTGATTCCTTATTTTTATGAATCATGATTGCGACATGCAGAATAAGCGGTTCACTAAAGTCAGAGCAGCCATAGAACCTGAAGATGTTATAATTTATTCCCAACTGAAAAAATTAGAAACCAACATCAACAAATTTAAATCTGATATAGGAATGAAGAACATTGCAGACAGACATTTTAACGTGGAGAAGAAACGCATTAAAGACGGTAGAGCTCCCTCACAAAATACGGATGCAGTCACCAAAGAGTAAGTCTATTTAAAAACTTCATTGGATTACAACATGCAAAACAAACGTTTAACTAATCCAGTTGATGGCATGGATCCCAACAATGTTGTAACTTATTCACAATTAAATATTCTAGAAGGGAACAAAGATAAACTTCAATCTGGTGCTTTTTTGAAGAAAGCACTTATAGGCATTTTACAGCAAAATATAAACGAATTAAGAATGTTGAGGTTGCCTCGCAATCTAATGATTTTACAAATAAGGAGTACGGCGATTCAAAAATGGTGTTGGATGTGGCCACTAAAGAATACTTCGATTCAAAAGTTATGTTGGATGCAGCTACTAAAAAATATGTCGATACAAAACATTTGATGGATTACGATATGCGAAGTAATCGTTTAACTAGACTCACCGCTGACATAGACCCTCAAGAGGCGGCAACTATTTTCCGGCTAACAGGGTGTTTTAAAAAAACGTTACAGGTCGAATTTTTCTAAGTCCAACAATCATTCTCCATAGTTATAACCCTTATCCCTGACCTTAGTAAAGAAATCATGAAAGTTATTCATGACCTCAGGAAAGAAAGCTTTTGTTTGCATTTCAAATAAGAACGCAAAAGGTAACAAAAGCATGTGACAACCCTGGTTGGTGGGGTAGGGGGGAGGAGGAACCGAAACATACAATAAAAGTCCTTAATTAGATTTCAAGTAAAAGGGGAAAAAACATTTATTTGGTCATCAAGCAAAATAGCTAAAATAAAGGCTTTTACAGTATTTGGATTCCAAATAAAAATGCAAAAGGAAAAAATGCATATGGCAACTCTGGATGATGGAGAAAGCCACTTGTACGGCGGCAGTGCAATGTAGCTTCTGCGGCCTTTTATTCCTGATACCCTGTAGAAATTGAATTGCCCAATGTATGTACTGAATTACATCCAGTATTCACATCTAATCGCCACACCACTCGCTGCATAAAAGGCCTAGGAACGTTATCCGACAGGAGTTCCCAGTTTACAGTACTATACTTACTGTAATTGGCTAATTTTAATTACCGATTTAGTAACCTTGGTTAGTGTTGCATGTTGCCCTTCAGCTACTATACTGCCGTTGCACGAAAAGTTGTGAGTCACGTGACCTGATTTCCCCAGAGCATGCAGTATTGTGTGATATGTAGTGTACTGTAGTACTGGTTGGTCCGTACATTTGGACGTGACAGTAGTTAGGTGCTTACAACCTGATACGTATAATTCGATACAGTTTGTTCTTTTTGTATTCGCTTCGTTCGATACCACTCGTTTTTTTTTTGTATTTCATAACGACATGCCACGCATGAACCTACACCAACATATCAATATTATTAAATGGTATTATAAAAACAATACGATATTAGAGGTTTTGGTGATGTGACAGGCTACGTATCATCAGCCACCTCCATGCCGGTCTACAGTGGCACATTTGGTGGAGAAATTTGAAACCGAAGGTTCTGTGAAAAATCAACATAAGGGCCATTCTGGCCGTAAACGAATGGCACGAACGATTGAAAATGCCGCCGAGATCCACCACGTGTTGCTTGATTAACCAACGACATCACAGCATTAGTTGGAATGGCAAACGGGTTTGTCACTACCTTCAGTTATTATGCTGATTACGGACGTAGGCTTGAAGGTGTACCACCCACGCCGTGTACCGTCCATGCATCCACGCCTTAAACAAAGTTGATCCCGATAGACGCATTCAGTTCTGTGAGGAATTCCTAGATTTCCTTGCAGATGATCCACAGAATGTGGAACTGATATTATACTCCGATGAAGCCAAGTTTCATCTGAATGGCAGAGTTAATCGTCACAACTGCATATTTTACAGTGATGACAACCCATACGTCACTATGACGGCATTTACGCCATCACCTGGCATCAATGTATGGACTCGGGCCATATATTGATGCCAGGGTGTCATACATTGATGCCTGGGTGTAACTGAACCATTCTTCATTGACGGAACAATCAACGTGATCTGCTAGAAGACAGGATTCTGCCAGCTATACGGGAAAAGTGTCCCGCAGATATTGTGTCCAACAAGTGCCCAACAAGATGGTGCATCATCGCACTATACAACACAGGTGTGAGACCTTCTTGATGACCAATTTCCCAACAGCTGGATTGGTAGAAGAGGTGCGATTGAATGGCCCGCGTGGTAGTTAAGACACAGTAGTACGATGCAATACACAGATATCTGGCCAATCTGAAACCCGGTTTTTACTCCGGGGATCCTGTGAATCATTCTCAGGTACTTGATTTATAAAATAAAATCAAAAGTCGAAATTTGCCTCAATACCCGAGAATGAAAAAGGAGATTTTCATGCGACCAATAAACCGAAATAAGCCGACATCGCTCAATGATGCTGCTACGATGAAGTACGTCCACAAAAGATTTTTTTAAGTAATCAGTTTTTACATATCACTCCATTCCAAAAAAGGTGACTTTTCACGTGTGGTAATGGTAATCCTTTTAAATACAACTATTGGTGGAATTGAGTTTGTTTCCTACAGACTTTAAGCTGCAATGTATAATATTTTAGAATGTATCAAATGCAAAGTGCAAATATAGGAAATATGAAGAAAATGAAGAATCGGACAATAAGAATGAAGCCGAAAATATTCTGCAGAAAAATTGTGGTTGTATCGTGTATTTCTATAGCAGCTGATACGGAGAGCCCTTGGAAAAGAGAGGATCTACAACTATCCCCTGGGAAATTTATATAACTATCCTCTTATCTCATACAAAACTGTCTCATAATCACGATCCTTCACCAACGAAACTTAGAAAAAATAAACAGAAATGTCTGCACCATATAAGATTGATATTCTGTACTCTGTCATGATTGTACTTGACTGACCCCAAATACTTGTAAATTGAAATGGGAGGTTCAAGATTACTGAAACTATCGAAATAATAGGGGATGCCAGTAATAGTCGAATCAGCCACCTTCTACGGAAGTTGATACTTGCTAAAAGTGCCTCTGTATTTAGTTTTGTTCAGGACTTTAACCCAAACGATTTAAGTCGAAGTTCATTAGAGGTCTAATAAATCGTTCACGCCTTCACTTGCTTGAGATAGAGTTCTTTGCCAGGAGAATTTTTCTTTTTTTTTTGACCCCCACCTTCCATTTTCTTGTTGTCTCGCCATCTCGGCCAGTATGCTAGCATCGTTTTGTGCTTTCTTAACCGCCGCGATAATCCCTGCAGCACCTCCCACCACACCACCTACACCAGCTGAGGGGACCGAAAAATGCCAGTAACGGTAAAAAGTCCACCCCGTTTTTTAGTAATTTTTTTAACTCTCTTAACTCTTAACTTTTTTCACCATTCCTTTCTTTTTTATTTAGTAAACTACCCAAAAATCCTCATTCATTCCTCCATCTATGTACATAAAAAGTTTAAGTTTTTGGCCGTCGGACTCTGTGACATGAAACGCGCCATGAAACACTGCTCAGTACAATTTTGGCATTGGCTGTAACGGCCGCTTTAAATATTGCATCGCCGTTGCTAGCCCTAGATAATGCCAGTACATGTTTTCTGCTGTACACTATGATATCGTAATCCTCGAAAAATCCCATGACGTTTTTTAAAGGAATGACAAACGAGAAACTCCCTTTCGGAATCGGTTCTTTCACAATCATAACGTGTCACAGTATACAACCCAAGCTATCTGTTAAATTGGCAGTTACGAGATTCGGAACTACATATTGCTGACAGTTACCCAGCAACGATATTTGATCGGCCGAACCGTGTGAGCAAGGCTTTCATAACGGTACCGTTCCCTGGGTATCTTAGTTTGTCCACTAGCTTGTTGCTTAGATGATATTTAATGCTGGATAAATATACATGGATCCAATCTTGACGAGAGTGATGGCATCAGTATTCGTGAAGTTACTGTTATCGATATTGAGCAATTTACCTTTAATCAGAAGATAGCAGTTAGCAACATGCAGGAACAAATCTTGGTTTTCTATTATTACTCTAATTTCTGAGTTCACATCATTGAGGTTGATGCCGACTATGAGGTTATACTCGTGATAAGAATAGTTTTCCACGGATGAATCGCTTTGCAAGTACTCATTTATATTTAGGTAATTAATGTTCTATTAAACTCATCTCCAAGCTCCGATTAGATATTTAACGAAAGTTCTGCTTTTTGCCGTTGACTGTTTGCTGTTATTATTATTACTGTTAAATCCTTTTCCCGTTTTTCTTTTTTTTTTCGGGCAAATACTAACATGCTATTTTTTATTATATTTATTTAAAAAAAAATATTTTATTCGATCTCAAATCGAGTCTGACAGTGAGTTTTTCCCAATTAAGATTCAATATTTCATCTTCTTAAGAAGTTAGCCAGATACAAATATTTCAAATTTTGTCCATAGTTATGGGAAGATATATTAAATTTTGTGGGGCAGTTATCATCTTGTAATCGGGATGTACACCAGGATAGAAAACGTATATACACGGTTGAGTATCGGCATTGACGTAGGACGAGCCAATGATATTCGTGTGAACAAATGTCGTATTAATCCCCATGATATGACATATTTTTGCCCTTGTAGAGATTTAGTGTAATTACCCTACAAAAATTCCTACGCCTAACCTAAGCTCTTATCTCTCGAAAATGAAACTCCGTAAGTTGAATTATTAGTTTTTAAAGTGTTGTGATTCGGTTCTATGAGAATAGCATCCTTTTTGTGCCCATTTTGTTCTAAGGCCGCTTGAATAAAATTATTTAAATCCGAAATTTTGTAAGCACCAGGAATGGCTTCCACTTTAAGCCAGCTGGCCCCACCATTCTCCGTGTATGAAATTTTCTTATTATCGCCATGCATATTGAATATGCTAAGTGCCCAAAGACACTAGGGCCAATTCATACTCTTTTCTAGGATCTAGGTATATGGGTGTTTTAAGTTGCCACTTATCTCTGCACCTACTCCAGTTAGAATGATCGAACTGGAATCCATATTTTATCTGTTTTATTTTTATATTTTTTTTTATTTTTTTATATAACAGAAGGAAAATATTATTTAAATTTTAAGTGCTAAAATGTAGTGCTAATACACTACAAAATCCAGTACAAATTCTTCAAATTATGAGAATGCTGTATAAATAATCGTACTTTTAAACATATATTTTAATGTTAAAACGTACTATGATTACCTTGCTCGTACAATAAGCACTTACCTACTGTGAATTCAAAGCTAAACAGTTTTCTTAGGAGGAGGTCGTTTAGGTGTTGCTGTCTGTCAACAATTACAACTGCAACCGTAGGTAATTGTGTCAGCAGCAACTCGTTCTGGCCTTGGCACATTACTGAGTCACTGACATCGAAGGTTAATAAAAGTTTAACAACTGCCCCAGGGGGAAAAATGAAATTAAGGAAGAAATGTATTGCACAGTTAAAAGTAAAATGCAAAATCATTCTGGCTCATCCTATACAATTCTCCCAGTTGTAAAAATTTAAAAAAAATAACAGTGAAAATATGTAAAACATTGCGCCACTGAAATCTATTCTCCCAGTGGAAATCTAAAAGACAACGAAAAATAGGCAAATCTCAGCAAAAATATCAAATTAGCATAAAAAAGCATATGATATTTAGTGCAAGCACGAGTAAACCTGGACCAAAAAAATTCAAGTGGCACCTCCAAGTCTTAGGGAAATTATAAAGGTTATAAATAGTAAAAAAAAATGTAAATATTTAGCACAAGCACACTAAATTTGACTCTCGATTAAACCACCCTACGATCAGCCTCATGCATCTCTGCTGGAAAAGAAACACGAGGTCACGTGACGTAGAGCTACGGACCAGTTTTCCTTAGTTTCCAGAAGGTGTTACTACCAAACACCTGACTTCCGGTATGATTTCATTTTCAGTCACCATCATGCATCTCAATGACAAACCCCTCCTTCTACCCCCACTCCTTGGCGTCACTTCCGGTTGGCTCAAGAAAACCTGGCGAGGTTTACCGTAGAGGAGGGGGTAGAATGTAGAGGGGGTGTGCTGTTGCAAGTCAAATGAGTTAACTGTTACTAAGTTACAGTGTCCTCTGGATCTACTGTAAGTGCAGGTTGACTAAACATTTATAACTAATGCTGTAGTTTCTATACAGGTTTAAATTAAACTAGCGCAATTCATCGTATTCTTTTGTAGCTACATCGTTTTTTCTGTTGGCGATGCCATAGTTTTTATTCGTTTATTTTTTGCATTAAAGTGACCATCATAGTCTTCCTTCAAAGCCGCATCGCATTTCAGTTTTTCTACATTGATTTTTCTACACTACTCCAGAAAACTTCGAAATTACACAAGAAAACCTCCTATGACGTAACACAAGAAAACCTTGATGTCACGCAAGAAAATCTCACAGCCCGTGACGTCACTTCCGGTTGCTTCGATAAACTTTGACGTCACTGAAGCAAACCACCTTTGACGTCACTGTAGTAAACCTTGACGTCACTCAAGAAAACCTAACAACACCCTGACGTCACTTCTGATTGTTTTGGTAAACTTGATGTCACTCCAGTAAACCTTGACGTCACTTCCGGTTGCTTCGGTAAACCTCGACGTCACACCTATGATGTCACTCAAGAAAACACACACATGCGAGGAAATCAACTGGTGAGGGGGTAGGTTCCCGAAGTGGAGGGGGTAGGTTTACCAGATGAGGGAGTTTACCGGAGTAGGGGTAGGTTTACTGTAGGGGTGGTTTACTTTTGGTGTCCACTGACTGTCCGACCTCCATATCGCATTTCTCCCCTTCTGCCAGTGAACAATTTCAAAGGAAACCAGAAGTCCTACTAGCTATTCTTGGGGGAATCTAATATGGGAAACTAGAAAAGAAGGAAAAGCTTGCAGTTTTGTTTTTAGCAGTGAATAAAAAGAAAAATTCAGAATACACACTTCTTTTAAAAAAACAAATCTGCTTTAGTCAAGCCGTCACGTAAAATAGCTTCATAATACTGTGGCATGCAATAAAAAGCAACAAATGTGCATACATACAGCAGTTTAATTTTGTGTTTGTAGGTTTATGCAGTTTGTCTTACTGTAGCCTGTAGTAGAGTAAACAAGAATTATAAAATGTTGGGCAATATCTCCTACATGTTCTATTGCTGTTGGCTTAAAGAAACTAGAAAAAAAACTTCATCTAGACTAGACTATATCAGGCAGTTTAGCCACTATCACCCACACCCATAATCCTCCCAAACCCAACGAACTTCCAAAATCCAAAACAGTGGGCCTTGAGTCAGCATTCCAGGCTGGTGTTGGCACTGCTCACAGTCGATGATTCTTCATCCTCAGTTGGTGGTGAGGGGAGGAATTTCTTCCAGCCTGCTTCTAGTCTAGTGTTGAATTGGGATGTCACCATGTTACTAATTATTTTATACGCTGGTTCTTGTGTGTTCAGTAGTTTAATTGACATGCCTCTACACTGCTGAAAGGCCATTGATTCTAAGGCGCGGAGGTGTGCCCCCTTGCTGGAATCCGACTTGAGAATGATTTTAGTCTGCTCCCAGTCAATCTGGTGTTTACATTTCTTGCACTGCATGGTCACTGCATTACTTTTGTATTCTTCAAGGGTGGCTTGCCAGTGCTCCTTAACTAACACAAATATGATTTTGCCTCCCCAATGTACACAATTGGGCACCCCCTGCAGGGGATCCACTAGACTACCCCGGCAGTATTGGGTAGTCTTTCAAAATAGAAATCTGCGTCTTCTTCCACCCCTCCTATCTTGCTTTCCTGTTATGGTTGCCGATCTTCGTCTTCATTTGTCTCTCGCACTCTTACTGTCCTCGACCTGGTTTGGTACTGGTGGCGGTGGTGGTGTTGTCTCGCATCCTACACCTCTTCCTGCTCTCCAGTGTAATTGGCCCCAAGTTCGCCAGTGGTGGAGTTTGGCTTTCCCCTTTCTTCTTGCTTCAAAATCTTACTTCCAAGCAGTTTCTTGATGTTTCGGGGATTGCGGAAAAAACAGGTTATCCCTACTTTGGCCAAGGCTTCTTTAACCCTTTCTCCTCCCCTCAGAAAATAAATGACAACCTCAACAGGACTCACATTGGTTGGGTCTTTCGGCTTCATTAGGCGCAAGGGGGCTGTCCAGGTCTTGGCTTTTTCAATAGCTTCATTCACGGCTCTAGCATGGTACCCAAGGGCTAAATACTTTTCTTTCGCTCTTTCAAACCACCCACTGCCTTTCGTTACTTTCATCAGGCATCTCCGGATCCGCCTCATTTCTCCATTCATGATCGCCAACAACTGGGATTTGGGGTGCCCCGATGATTAGTAACATGGTGACACCCCAATTCAAAACTAGACTGGAAGCAAGCTGGAAGAAATTCCTCCCCTCACCACCAACTATGGAGGAAAAACCACATGAAGTATCAATGACTGTGAGCAGTGCCAGCACCAGCCTTGAATGCTAACTCGAGGCCTACTATGATAGGATGAGGAGGGACTTTTAAATTTTGGAAGTTCGATGATTTTGGAAGGATTGTTAGTGTGGGTACTAGTGGCATAACTGCCTGAAGAAGCTGCCAGTAAAGATTGTCGAAAATTTGCAAGTTTTGGGGTGAAAACCTGTGAAAACCTTTGAATTTGGGTTCTGCATGATCGAACTGTGAGTGTTTGTCATGAACTTTAACCAAAGTAAAACTCCTGAGTCAACCGATTTTTCTGTAATCAAATCTGAAGAAAATGTCTTCCAGCACCAGTGGCATGAATAAAATAACAAGGAAGGGGGGGGGGGGGGGGAGCAAGTACACTCCTCCCCACCAAAAAAAAAAGCCGAGAGGATGGAAATTCCTTGAAAAATCTCTTGGTTATTTCTTAATAGCTTTTTTATATGAAGCCACGCATAATGTAAAGCAAGAACACTAATCATAGAATAAAAATAGAGTTGTCATGCGTTTTCTAGCAGGGTGCATAAACGGAGCATGTATTTTTTTCCCTTCCCTCATTATTTATGTCACTAGTATACACAAAACATACAAAAAAAATGTGAAAAATCTTGGTCCTGGGCCATGAAACTGCACTGATGCAAAATAAATAAACAAATAAATGTGTTCTATTCATTTGTGTATCAAACTTCGTGCAACAACACGACAACTTTGTACAACAGTTTGTATAAATTGCCCACAACCAAGGTTATTTGATACTACAGGCCTGATGTGAAAGGTGCAAGAAAACAATTTATAAACAAAAATAATCAATACTTTCCTACCGTCAATGTGAATTTTTGAAGCATGTTGATAGGACAAATTCGTCGTCGTTGCTTTCTTCATTTTCAGAACACTTATCTGACGATTCATCAACAATATCACTTCCGAACATGTCCTTACCAATTTCACTAACAATTCCTTCATTTGGAATGGCTCTGGTACAAGAAAATGAACAAGTCGGTAACGAAATCATGCCCGCCGCCGCGAATTGAAATTTTGCTCTATGTTTGCGTTTGTCATAACACGAGTTACTTTCTTCCATTCCAGAAACACTATCATTCGTAAATTTGCCACTAATGTCATCTTCAATGATATTCTGATCGATTTTCTATCATTTGTGTCGTGTAGAATGTCTTTGATGGCAACGAATGTAACAAGTTTGCTAGCGAGAACCATGTCGCTAATAGAATATGGAGGTTCTCTACCCCCAACGCCCACATGCAGTACATATAAGGTAGCAAAATGTTTGACGCAAATGTTTGAGCAAAATGCAGGTTTGACTTAACATTTATAACTCGCACTGCAGTTTCTATAAAGGTTTAAACTAAACCAGCACGATTCTTCAGCAGTTACGTCAACGTATTCTTTTGTAGCTACATCGTTTTTTTCTGTTGGTGATGCCACTGTTTTTTTTTCTTTAATTTTTGTGACCAATATAGTCTTCCTTCAAAGCCGTGTCGGATTTCAGTTTTTCTACATCGATTTGTAACGCAATTACCTGCAAATAATTTGACGCAATTTCAGGATCCATACCAGGCACGAGTTTAAACCAACGTTTATTTCCCCTGTCATAGTTCTGATCCGAGTCTAAATTAAGGGACGGGTGAGTAGAGCATAATATTCCAGGGCATAATACGATTTATGCATAAAATTACCTTTGGTTATAATATGATTACAGCATAATCTTTCTTTCACCTATCTGTTTTAGTGTATAAATAAATCAATGCCTAATAAACTGATGCATAATGGTGTTTTTGCATAACAGAAAATAAGTATAATGTGTTTTAAGCACAATTGAATTTGAGCATGGTCCACCTTAAAGTATAAAATTACTAACGCATTATCGCTGACACTAATCAGGGTAAATGTGTATATTCATGACAAAACATAATTGGATCAGAGCATAAAATACTACTGTGAATTTTCGCATAATGGGATTTTCATATAATGTAGGATTTTCGCATAATTGATTTTTTGCATAATGCCAAAATTAGAATGGATTGTCACATAATTGGAAATACATATAATACACTTTGCACATAAAGTGACTTAAGCATACTGGGATTTTTACACACGAAAATAACATGCCTTATGCATAAAGTTTCTTGCACATAAAATTAGTTAAGCATAATGTGA
>JAHWFP010029355.1:0-20907 GCA_023313725.1 Lithobius niger
ACCAAACAAGAGATCGTCGTGAAACCAGAGAAGAATCAACCTACTGCGAGCCTGAAGAAAACTGATGAAAGCAGTTGAAAATTAGCTAGATAATGAACTATCTACATTGTAAGTAGTGTGAGCGTAAGCTTCCTGGAAGTTTTTCCGATGATTCTGACTTTGCATTTCACAGTGTGAGCAGTAGGTTGATTCTTCTCTGGTTTCACGACGATCTCTTGTTTGGTTTGTTTTGATTAGAAATTGCCACTCCGCATAGCCTCCAGATTTTAGTAGGCCATTCCTTTTGCCTATGCATAGCCTCCTGCTTTTAGTAGGCCGTTGCCACTCCTCCTACATTCTACCTTCACCGTGACGATCTTCACACTCCAGCATCCACTTGATGTAAGAAATAAAGTTGATGACATCGGCATTGCAGTACATTGCACGGAAATTCAGCATAGAGACACTGATAAAATCGAGTTCAAGATGGGACAATCATCTGAGGTGTCTAGAATCAGTGGCAATTTGATTGCACGAAAGAAAACAAGTACCACTGATGAATTTACAGAGCCCAACGAACCCTAATGTCACTTACCTGGTAGGGAAGGATCTAGAATAGAAACTGGACGTCAAGAGGAAGCTGGAGTGTGGGATCGTCACAGTGAAGGCAGAATCCAAGAGGACCGGCAACGGCCTACTAAAAGCGGGCGGCTACATAAAGAGAACGGTCTACTGAAATCTTGAGGCTATGCGGAGCAGCGCTTTCGAATCAAAACAAACCAAACAACCGGAGATCGTCATGTAACCAGAGAAGAATCAAGTTATCGAGAGTCTGAAGAAGACTGCTGAAAGCAGTTGAAAATTAGCTAGGTAACTAACGAACTATCTACAGTGTGAAAATGAGCGTGCGCTTGCTGGAAGTTTTACCAGTGATTCTGACATTTTCACTTCCATCCGAAAATACTTCCCTTTGTTTTCTAGGCAAAATATCGCTTTCTTACTACCTGCAAATACTTACTTCAGTAATTATGCTTAAAATCATCATTTTACGCTATCACTGCTCATTTATCAACTAAAAAACTCCCTTTTTTTAGCTTGTATCCAAACTTTCTCTCCTCTCCCGCCAGGGGCGCTGCTACTCCTAACTAGGAGGCCGCCATCTTGTTTGTTCCCCTCATCACATTTTGAGCACGTTGTTAGGGTAGGACGTGTTTGGCACCGCTGCCTTTGTTTTCTTGTTTGGAAGCAAAGTTATCAACTTTTCTGGGCAGAATTATGACCACGATAGAAGAATCAAACGATCTATTACGTGGGAGACTCAATTCGAAGAAATTTGTTGCGTGTAGCTGCAAGAAACAGTCAAGAGATTTTCACCCTCTGTGCCGTGAGTGCAGGCCCTGCAACTTCGTCACCAAAGTATGTGAACTGTGCGATTTACATCATCGTTCAACTGTGAAGGACATGTTGCATACGTGGAAGAAATCGGATCAGAAAGCAGATCAAAGGGCCAGGGCAGCAACGGCAGGTTTGGTTGATGACGAAACGGCTGCAGGTTGTCAACCGGAGGGAGTAAACAAGATGGCGTCAACAAACGAAAATGACTTTGCTGAAATTCATGAAAGTGTGGTGGTGTCGGATGATGCAAAGTTGGTGGATGATGGAGTAGGACAGGTGCCGTTCTCAAATGAAGAGTTGCTGGCGTCGATGCAGACCACAGCCAACGTAATTTTTGATGCGAAAGCCACTTGTATGGAGCAACGAATTAAGGACAAGGTGGATTCGGCAGTGTCGGGGATGGAAAAGAAGTTCGGTGCCCTAATGGCTGATATGCTTCACATGTTGCAACCATTGTTAGCCAAAGAAGAAGAAAAATCATTGGATAAATTAGGAACCGATGTGTCCGTTGTGACGGACATCAAGTCGTCATCTGCGATGCAGTCGCCAGCTATGCAGTGCCGTGCCGTCAGGAGGCGCCACGTGTCGGAGATGTTAAGACTGCGTCTAGATCAAGTCCGGGGGCTGTACGGACCTAGTGTAGAGCTCGGCGAAGAAAGGAAAATCTTCTAGGGCGTCCACTCGCAGGTCAGGAAATGATAGTACTCAAATGGCCGCTCCCGGTGTGGGCAACAGCGGTTCGTATGAGCACTCCAGCGAAAAATCACGCAAAACTGTAGGAGTAGTAAAGTCCAGTGAGGACAAATTTACGAAACTACTGGACATAATGAGTTTGTTTATGGCGTCAAACACCAGAAGAGCGTTGAGCGTTTAATTTTTAAAAAGAGTACCATTACAAAAAAAAAAAAAAACACCTGTATCGTTCCTGCCGTAAATCTCCGAGAAAAGGAGTAGGTCGTAGGAACGAGAACGCTGGTAAATAGCTATATCGTCCCTGCCGTAAATCTCCGAGAAAAGGAGTAGGTAATAGGAACGAAAACACTAGTAAATGGTTTTCTCTTCCCAGCCGTAAATCACCGGGAACAGGTGTAGGTCATGGGATTGAGACCGAGATGTATGTGTCGCCAACGTGTCGTGTCGTGTCGCCATCGTGTCGTGTCATGTCGCCATCGTGTCGCGTCATGTCGCCATCGTGTCGTGTCATGTCGCCATCGTGTCACCTGTACAAACATCGTTCTTGTTGCCAGTGGTATGAGGTTAGTAAAATGGGGCTTTAGGTTCCCCCCCCCTATTTTTTTTTTGCCTTCGACTATCTTCTCTTCCTTGGGTCCGTAGGCTGAGTGGGGGGTGAAAATATGCCCCTTTGGGGAATTGGCCGCTATATGCGGTCGCATATATGGTTATGGTTCAAACTTGGGTTCAAAACTTGGGTCTGTTGTACACCTGTCATGTTCTAAGCCTCCGCCACCGCATGACCCGAAGAAGACACATATGTTTCTTACCACCTGCAAATACTGATGCATACACATATGTTTTTCAAATCGGGGAAAAGGTGCCCCGAATAAGAAGGGGTTTCGGACCTACAAGGAAGCCGAATACGTAACTGAACTGTGTAGTATCGAGTTGGATTCGGTTCTCAAGAACCCCTCGTTCATTAAAACTCCTACTCAACAATTGAAGAGGACGAGGTCATGTTGAGAGCAAGCTCTCAAGTAGAGCTTATTACTCGGCATCAACTCCAGCTTTGAAGGCGATGGCATTGGTCAACCCGGAGCTCAGAGAAAATAAAACAATTAGGGAATGTATGCATCTTCTTAAGCGAGCGTCTTCATGCCACAAAGATAGTTTAAATTAGCAATGCCGTCTACTCATGAACAATGTCTTTCGGCGTCGAGACGCCCTCCTCGAATCTGCAACTGGGGTCCCGGCGGATGTAGTGGGCAAGTTGAGACTTTTGCCAGTTCAGGGTTCTGGAGACTTGCTTAATGGACAGTTACTTGGATTGGCCCCAGAACTCAAAGAAAAGGTTCGACCTGCCCAAACATCGGTCAGCACGAACCATGGAAGCTATCGAAGCAAGCCTATGTATGCAAAGATCCAACACCCAGCATCCGGACATTGGAATGATCCATATGGGGGATAGAGTAGCAGCAAAAAGCCGGCGGACAAGTCAAGGGATCGTTCGCCCTTTCGTGACCATCCCCCCTCCTCTGCACGCGGGAAAGGACCAGAGAGTTACCAGCGTGGCCGGGGAAGAGGTAAAAGACCTCCACGTCCGTGACTGGCCATGGTCAGGGCCCCCCCCCCTTCACCGTCAGGTGGGGGGGGGGGAAGGATTGCCAGACATCTTGGACATTGGAAGAGGATTGCGTCGGACCCCTTCGTCATCCGAGCTCTGGAGGAGGGATACACACCGCTATTCGTCACCAGGCTTGTAACTACAGACTGGCCACCAGACTGGCTGGTAGGACGTTCCGAAATCCCAGAACTTATCAAGGGAGTCAATTTGCTGGTTGTGAAGGGGGCAGTACAGGTTTTCGGAGTCCAGCAAGGGTGATTCCGAACGGAAGGAGGATCCCGAGTTCTTTTCAATCTTCGGAAACTCAATCAACACCTCGCAAAGGAATCCAGATGGAATCGATTGAATCAATTCGAGACTCACTCCAGCACGAAGAGTATACCATTTCTATCGACCTCGAGGATGCGTATCTGCACGTTCCCCTCAATCCCCTCGACATCTGTTCCGTCTTGTGGCGGGGGGAAAATCATCCCAATGGAAATCTCTTCCCTTCGGCTTAGCAACGGCTCCATACGGAAACCTGTGCTTGCATACCCGCACCTACATCACATCCTACATCGCCTCTTTGGACGATTGGCTGGTTCGAAACAAGGACTGTTTTCTTTTGACCCAGCAGTGGGAAATGTGCAGCTCCCTGTTTTCACATTAGGTCTTGGTATAAACCTCAAGAAGTCCAGACCAGTTCCAAGCACTTGTTTTGTGTTCCTGGGTGCAAAGTTCGACACTGGAGAGGTTCGTCAAGACGAGAACGTCGGTGAAGACATTCGTCAGAAGAACCAAGGTAACGGCGAGGGAGTTGGCATCGCTCATTGGACTCTTAGACTCCAATGCCAGACTTGTACCCTTAGGCCACTGGCGGGGGGAAACCGATTCACTGGTTTCGGAAGACAGCGTGGCAGCCGCGGAACAGTTGGTTGGACATCATTCCGCTACGAGACCTCCCGAGGCAGAGCTTGTCGTGGTGGACGGCGAAGGGAAACCTTCAAGTTGGAGTGCCCATTCACGAGCCCGTTCCGGATTTGCTCCTATTTTCAGACGCCGCCCTGTCAGGTTGGGGTGCTCACCTTGCCGGGGAAACTGCATCAGGCATTTGGAGCGAAGAAGAGAAGGTCCTGCACGTCAACGTCCTGGAACTCGGAGCAGTTTGGAGAGCCCTCCTTGCCTGGAAGCTAAGGCTGAGGGGTCAGGCAGGGGCATCATGCCACGGCTGTTGCGTATGTGAAGAAAGGTGCAGGCGCACATTCGAAATCTCTTATGGAAGAAGCCTCCAGCCTGTTCGAGATCTGCATACGGTACGAAATCTCGCCGGTTCCTCGCCACATAGCAGGAAGTCTCAACGTGTGGGCGGAAGAGTTGTCCCGGGGTTCACAGGTGCTGTCTACGGAATGGATGTTGGACCCTCAGGGTTGCGAAGCCCTGTTTCGTCAGTGGGGAACCCCGTATGTGGATCTGTTTGCATTACAACACTCAGCTCTCATGTTTTGTGTCCCCGTTCCCGGATGCGAGGGCCTGGGCAACGGACACACTGTCAATCAGCTGGGAAGGTCTGAATGCGTACCTTTTCCCGCCTTTCAAACTTCTGTGGAAAGTGATCAACAAGTTGAGAGTGGCCAAAGGCAAAATATCGCTTCCCTTTGTTTTCTAGGCAAAATATCGCTTTTATTTATGCTCCATGCACAAAACCTTAAATTCACTTTAATAAGTTTCATAAGTTTCAGGCCCCATGGCAACAGGCACCCCGCATGTCGTAAATGTAGAATGTGTCACTTCGTGATGAACCCGTATGAAATTTGTATAGCGCATTCTGCGTTTGACGTTAAAGGAATTTTACACACGTGGCATAAAACGGACCAGAAAAAGGCTTCCAATGCCAAACGAACTGGTAATTCTGCTTAGTCCGACTCTTGGACCAGTTCTAAATTTAGTGCACCTGTTCCCTCAGTTTCACTAACGGCTCCTACGCGTGTTTGAGTAATTCTGATTATGACCTTAATGTTCTGACCCAAATTACGCTGCCCGTGTTTCCCAATACCTATGACTTCACCTCCTATTCCGTGCCCATTTCAACCTCTTCATTCGTTTCAAGCATTCTCCTGTAGAGGTCAAGAACTTGATTAGTGTTCCATGGGCACGGTGATGGGTAAATTCAGGCACTTCGGGCGCATTTTAATGTTGTCATTAAAGATATTGTGAAGGAAACACTCAATGAATGCGAAGCCGCGAAAAACAAGATGGCGAGAACTATCTTAGCTTTGGTAGATTGCCTTGATCGCTCTAATACTCTTAGCAGTTAGACTTCAAATTACCTCCAGCCAAATTACCTCTATCGGCATTTCGAGAGTTCCCTCCCTTTGGCGGATGCCCCCTTGTTTCTTCATCACCATTGATCGACAGTAGTTCGGCACAACATCAGATTACCGCTTCTCCACGTCAGCCGTTGACACTTCGCTTCCTCTGCGGCAGACAGGTAGACGTGATGTTGTCGCCATGTCCCGTACAAACAACTTTGACAAGTCAACAGACTCAACGCTTCCATCGTGTTCACAGTTCGTTAAACTCTGTTCTTCATTGAGACGTAAGCATGATTCAGTTTCTAAACCAGTTTCTTTATTGAATAAGATGGCGAAAAATACTGTTAAGGGGCCTTCCGAACGTAGTCAAACATGGCATGAGTGAAAATGCCCAGTGGGCGAAATTCTAGGTCATAGTGAAGTCGTTGGTCTGCGGCCGGCTCAAGTGTCTAGAAGTTACGGCAGCGAATACTAATTCGCCACATATGGTAGCCGTTCACCCCGAAGGGGGCAGGAACCATGCCTCCAATGTGCACTCTGTACGTCTTGCGTGTTCTGACGTAGTTAACCCAGGTGACAAAATCTGAAGGGGGCATGCTAATAGTTCGAGCTTAGGTTACTCCGGTGACGAAAACCGACGCACATGATTTGACAAATAAGAAGAATTCGCTTATTGCGACAATAAATCTTCATGCGTCTCAAAGTAGTAGTCGTAGAATAGCATGGTGCACTGGTATAGGGGTTGTGGATAATTTGGGTGAATGGAAGGACTCTCCATTCTGCTACATTTAAAAAATGCCCGTGCATGGCTTATGTTCGCCCCAAAGCCATACGTCGTTGCATACTAGCACTTAGCCACATCACCAATTGGTGCTTCACCACACGGCCATTTTGCCACGTAGGCATGCCGCTACCTTTCCATAGCGTGCTATGGCCAATTCGGACAGATGCAGCATTGTGTCCTTGGACCATCTGATGACGCACTCGATCGATTCATCGATTGTGCATACCTGTACGTCGATGGTGATTAACGTCCACCTCCTCGGGACGTTCCAATATCTGCGATCAACCTCCTGTGGAAGGTCTCTGGATGCTGACAACATTTATGGAGATATCCGTGCCTTTGTTCTGTGGAAGCAGTTTGCCAAGTCCAGCCACTACTATCATCCGAATATATTTTGTCAGGAGCCACCCCCTCCTGTTGTTAATTCAGCGGACCGCCCGCAGACCACCTATGCGAATTCGGATTCCGTGTGCCCCGCCTCTCATCACCTGCCTCAGTCTCGGGTCGCTTTTCAGCTACTTTTGGATGTAGAAGGGTTAACACGTGAAAATAAGCACCCCCTCTCAGTTGGACAGCCGTTTCCTCTTCACAACCCAAGAAAAGAGTGTTTTTCTTTAAGGCCAATAGTATGGGAACCCTCAAGCATACGTGGTATCATACCTTTGCCAAGGCTGAGTCTATTACGGAACAAGCTCATATGGAACTATTTTCTTGCCTAACAGCTCCCACCGTTATCATGACGCCCCTTTGCCAAGCCGAAGATGATAAAAACTTAGTCAGATAGTGCCTTCGTGCAGGCTGTCAATACGACCTAGTGTACTCCTCCACAGTTGCTCTACCAAGACTGACACCATGCTGGACGACTGCCTTATATTAATGAAATGGTCTCATCCATCAAGAAGACTTTTTCAACTGGGGCTTTCAGGCCATAATGAACATGTTTCTTAGGCGTCGCGACGTGTACCTAGACTCTGCTTCCAACTTCCCTTCGGACGTTATTGGTCATCTACGCCTGTGTCCTGTGCACTCGTCTTCATGGCTTTTCAGCCGTCAACTGCTCTTTATTTAGCTCCTTGACTTCAGGATAAGGTCAAACCTCCCCAGCTTCAAATCCGGTGGCTCAAGATGCCCTCTGGGCAAGTCTAAACAGTACCGCTTTCGGGTTCCACATGGGTCAGAAAAATAGGGGGGGAAGGGCAACCCCAATAGGTCTTATCAAGGAGGTGCAGAGCAATATCAACAGGCTAGACAGGATGAGTTGTAGCATTATCAAAGTCGTGGCGGACGTTCCTTTCGTAGGGGCAGGTGCCGGCGATCGATCCGTCCTTGTTCTTGACTCTTTTGTAACAGCCCTGATGCTCTTCATTAATGAGTAGGGGTTATGCTACAGCATCAAGTGCAGAAATGGGTGTCCATCTGTCGGATGCCTTTGTTGTTTTGATCACCAAACACGGCTATGTTCCCCCTTCGTCTCCTCTCCCTTCCTGACTTTGGGTCCACCACCTTGGCTGTAGGACCTTCCCCCTAACAAGCTTCTAAAGGCAGAAGTCATCAAGCTGCTTGAGAAAGGGGCCACATGTCTTTCCTCCTATAATCCGGGCTTCTACAGCCATGCCCAGGCGATCCCCAAGAAGAACGGGGACACCCGTTTAATTTTCAATCTTTGCAAACTCTTCTCGTTCCTGGACGGATACCACTTCTAGATGGAGACACTTGCATCAGTTCGGGAATCCCTCCTTCAGGGAGAATTCACAGTGCCCATGGATTTCAAATAAGTATATCTCCACATACCCCTTCATCCGTCCGTCTTCTGCTTGTTTTGGTTTATCTCGGGAGGTCATACTTCCCATTTCGAAGCGATACCTTCAGGCGCCGCACGTGTACATGTCGATTCTGCGTCCATTGTTAAGTTATCTCCATCGCTGCAAGTTCCGCTCTCACACGTACTTGGACGAATGGCTATTCCGCAATTTTTACTCAGTACAACTCCGTCCCAATCTTTGGTTTTGCCTCCTTCTTCGCGACACAAGGACTGCGCGTCAATGCTCGAAGTCGAGGTTCCAGCTAGCTCAATCATGAGTGATTCTAGGAGCGAAATTTGATCTACTTCCTGATCGGCCATTCCTGGACAGGATCTTAAAACTAATCTTGTCGTCGAATGGTCTCTACCAACTGACTTGGGTGTCCGCTGGGGACTTGGGGACAGTCTTTGGACAGATGGACTGATCGGACAGATGGACTCTAGATAAGACTCAAGAGCCCTAAGGTGGGTTTCTCTCACAGTGTTATACCTGTATGCCTTTCCAATCAATCTCATGCTGGTTTTAATATGATACGCTGCAATGGCGTTCTACTTTTGCCACCGGTAGCTGTCTCTTGCATGTGCTCACAGACCCTTGTGCAAATTCTTCTTTTTGTCTCTGCAATGTATCCATTGAGGCATGTACCTCAAGGCACCCAATACACAGTTGCTGAGATTTTGGGAAGCGGTTATTGGTCTTTCTCATTCATCTGGCTAACAATATGGCGCTCACTTCCCTCTCGGGGGCAGACAGTCGAATTCAGAGCCACTGAGGCTTTGGCCGAAAGCTTCTCTCGGGCTCGAGTATGGTAGCTGTGACTAACTAAACTGGGCAGGACCCGACCTAGTGCCGGTGTATGGCTTGGCTCCTGGAACAGTGGGCGAGGTGTCGGTGGCTCACCTTCAGTATTGAAAGATTGGGGCATGCTTTTCTTCTTCAGCATTTGCTTAAGATTCGGTGGATTTTGGAACCAGCACTCGATGTCTAGGTTCCTAAGAGCCTCACATACGAGTTCTCATGTTCAGGGTACATACTTCATGTGGTTTGTTAACCTTTGGACTTTGAGGTTGTCTAGCTCTTCAAGAGGGTCTCTCCATCTCATAGCTTTTTTGATAGTGGCATTGAACTTTTTTTGCCTGTTACCCCAGGAAGAGATACTTTTCTTTTGTTCCTATCTCGTAACGCAGTTTCGTTAGATTCTACTCGTAGAACTTGGATTCTCTTGTGAAAACAAGTTCTCTAGTAGAAACTGTATTTTTCTGTTCTTGTTTCGAAGAATTCCCTACCAGTCACCCCTTCCATCTGCCAGATTTTGATGCGGAGCATCTCCCCTTGAAGAATGGTTAACAACTGAGACTTGGGGTGACTGGACCTTTGGCATATTAAACAGTCGTGGTAACCATTGAGCCACCCAGACCCCCATCCTGCTCTTAAAGTCAAGACTGAGCTTGAAGACTGACCTGTTTTACGTCGTTGGCTTCCAAATCTTTCTTTGCGTTGGAAACCAAGTTTCAAAATATTAATAAGAGAATTTATCCCTAACTAGCATGTTGTCTGTCCGTTAACAAGTTTGAAATTTTGGATTTTATTGGGTTTTGATTCCTTACCACGAAGAAACTATTTAGCAAAAGCTCGAGAGAAAAAACAGTCAAAAGCGATGACGTAATTAGCATGTTACAAAAATAAAATTAAGCTAACAACATAGGCTCATAGCTTTAATCTTAGCATGTGGTCAGTTGAATAAAAAAAAAAAAAAAATAGAATGCTTGGTTGGGTGGTGCTTAAATTCTAACCTCGGCCATAAACCAAGCAACTTTATTTGCATTGCCTTACCAATTTGTATGCAGTTATTTATCGGTGTAATTGCCAGTTCTTAATTTTGTAAAACTGACTGTTTCCCACAAGCGCTAATTCAGATTCTTTTCAGATGGTGTTTATGCTTCTCGAATCCGAGCCAAGAGATTAAAAAAGATCTTGCGGTGCTGCTACAGAGCTAGAACGACCCAAGTAGTTGAAGTTGGGGAACATGATAGACACCCATTGCCCACTGATGATGAGGACGGTAAGATTAATTTTAAGTCCGTTTTAAACTTAATAGTATATTCTTATCGTTTTCATTCAGTGTAATGCCTATTAATTCTTATCAATACTGCTTGAGAGTACGGAGAAGTCATTGTCTACCATTTAAACAATTAGTTAAAAGTGTTCCTTACTGTGCGCTGCAAATCTAACTCGTGGTTGTCAGCAGTTTGTCATTTATTTTTGCTTTTGCATGCAGTTCTTCAACCAAGTTAATTCGCCATGAATTTGCCTCTGTATTCCTCTGTCTTTTGCATTGCAGGCATTTAGTAATATGTTTTGTCAGGAGTATATGAAGGAGTGACGGGACTCTTAACCTATTTAATGTAAAGCGGCATATGACTCAATCTTGTACAGTAAAACGTTTTTAATACGAACTTTAAGGGGACTGCTAAAAATGTTCTGTTAGCCATAGTTCTTATTAAACGGACGAGAGAAATTGGACTACAGTTTTAAAATAATATAGCCTACTGGTATATTGCATCCCCTTTTCATTCGTCCATAACCTTTGGGCTAACGGGTGAAACTCTTATCACTTCCCAAGGCTGAAATTATGAATATTTGTTAGTTTTATCTGTACATTCGTATTAACAGAATTCATTTTAGCCATGTATATTTAGTGCTGACTGATAGCTGATCAACCAAAATCTTGATAAAAGTTCTAATTGAGCGTGAATTCTTGTTATCCGAGTTCATATTAAAGAGCATATTCTGTAACTCACTTGTCCTTTCAAATTGCACCCAGTAGGGTGAATTGAAATTTTACCGTAGCATCAACTCGATCTTATGCCTGGCGCATCCAAAATATAAACAGATAGGATGATTTACCACAGCAATCTAACCAGACATTCTATGGTAACAAATTGTCATTTTTGGGAAATTTAAAGGTTACTCTGTAGGCAACAATAGTCACAGTTTTAAGACAGCACCAAAAGTCTAAATTTTACATAAAAACTCCTACAAATTTTGTCAGTTGTTACTAATTGCCTTATTCAGGCAATTTGAAACAATGCTAATCCAATGCTAATCCAAATGCTAATCCAAAACAATGCTGGAACCGGCTTCCTCATGATGTGATTGAAGCCAGATCTGTTAATGGCTAGAAGGCAGCCTATGACAAAACACCTTCTGCCAGGCAGTGAACTCTCTGCTCTTCCAACCATAAAAGCTTGGCTTTGGTTGTGTATTTTGTTTAAGTTTAAGTTTAAGTTTTAGCAAATTTAAAGGTTACGCTGTAGCAAAGAAATGAAATCAAAGCTTGATTGTTGGTGATAAGTGAAGGTTTTCAGCATCAAAATTAAAAAAAAAATTGTTTCTTATTCTAACAATTTTCTAAACAATTTGAAACAATGGAAGTTGTTTCACAATGACTTGTGCACAACTCAACGGATTGGAATTAACACAAAATTTGAAATTTGGGCTTTCGTCAAGCTTTCACAAACACCTAAACTTTTAAAAAGGCCAAAATAGCTCGTAATTTTTTTTTAATCGTGGAATTGTGGAAAATCACTACTTCTGTTTGCATGCAGGATGTTTTCAGGCTTAGCCATCGTTACGAGCCAGTACAGACTTTTTGGAAACTTTTATTAGTTTGGTCCGTTTTTTATGTCGAAAGTGTTATGCTGTAACGGCGTCTTATAACAGTTCAACACTACTAATTCCCAATAGTATGCTTTACGTGCTTGTGGTAATGCTGTATTGCTTTTTGTAGTATGTTTTGCTTATATCTATCCCTGTGTTCTATCGTGTGAAGTAATGGAAAATCTTTCTTCCCTTTGGAATTGCAGCTGCGGAGACTACTCGCTTAAAAGCAGGAGGAGGTATAGTACTTTACTAGTTTTCTGTTAAGTTACTTTTAATTACTATTGACAGGAACAGGAAAGCAGCTACATTTAGATTGGGAAATATTCATAAAACATAAGTGCCGTAAATCGCCTATTAAAGCAAACTGGTACAGGTTGCAGGTACCATGTTCCTAATTACATTCTTGTTAAAGAGTATAATCTATATGACAGGGGACTAGTCCAATTTTCTTTTCACACTGCCTGGATATACACATTTGGTGTCAGGGTCCCGCGACCAGGAACAGGTCATTTGAGGAAAATCCTATACGCAAATGCAAACTCTGCTGGCCAAGTCCACTTGCACAGTCATACAAGGGAGGGATAAAGAGAAAAATATTTTGTTGTGCTTTGCAACCAGTTAATCTTAGGAAGGTGCACCGGAATAAATATATGTAAAACTGAATAAAAGGATTTCCATTTTTAAAAAATAAACTAGACGTTTATTAAAAACTTTTAAAACGTACTGTGGCTGTAAGAAATACGTCGGGCATTAGTGTGATATTATTATTATTATTATTATTTCATCTTAGCTCGTATTTTTTGCAGGAAGCGCAAAGTTTCTGTGAGACACTTTGCACATCGTTCACTTTTTGCTGGGGAATGCAAACTTGTAAACTAACAGTTTTCACTATTTTTCAGATATTACTGATCTTCCTTCAGTTCAATACAAGCCTGTGGCGGGTCCTCGGCTCCTCTTTCAGCAGTTCACCGCTTTGATAGTGAAACGTTACTATCACTCAGTTCGTAATAAGAAGGGATTATTTTGTGAGGTTGGTGGATAATTATTTAGTTAATTTATTTCCGTGCGATGTGTGCAGTGGTGGACTGACCAGGGAGGATAGGGAAGGAAATCCCCTTGTCCTCTTAGCTCATGTGGCTCTTATTACAGATTTTTTTTACCCAAAACATAAAAATTTTGCAGAACTTTTTTTAAGCCTAGTTTACCTAATTTTTCAATATTCGTATTTGTGTGAAGGGCAATTTCACCCATTCTTAGGTGGAAAATACGATCCTTGGATTTTCTTTTGTTAACGAACGCAATAAGAAATATGTGTTTCACACAACATCTTAACAATTACGGACATACTAATTACCATGTATTTAGAAAAATTATTCTCTTTTATGTACACAGATAATGCTTGACTTCGCAGCTCCACCAACTAACGGCACACTTTAGCCAATTTTTATCGTGCTTGTTTCTCGGGTGTCTTCCTAAAATACGAACACGTACATTTGACTCCTCAAGTAGTAGATTCCTTGTGGGGTCAATGTATGTTTTTTTTTTAGGAAGAAGACTTAGAAGCATTATTACAATCTAAAAATTAGTAGCTGAAGCCTGAAAGTTTGTCGTTAGGTGGCGAAGATGTGAAGACAAATAAAGCATTTTTCTAAAAATATGGAACTCTTTGGTTAATTTTAAGTAAACCGGGTAAAATTCCCCTATAAACACAAATTCAAGAACTGGGATGGTTTCAAGTATCGAGTACGGATCTCAAGTACGGTTTCAAGTATCACGTTTGCTAACATCACATTTCACAGGGTGCCACGTAATTCCATCTAAGAGATTCATGTTGTCTTATTCCACAGTGCTCAAATGCAACGACAACGGACTCTCCTTCAGTAATATCCCTCGTGCCTTTTAACAATGCCAGTTCGTTCCTGACCATGTACCATACTTAAAACATCTTTTATTTAAACTATAATTTTCCTTTCTGTTTTCGCAGATAGTTTTACCGGCCGTCTTCGTTTGCATGGCCCTGCTTTTCACTCTAATTACGCCGCCGGTCGGCAACAAACCCCCATTAGAGCTGACGCCATGGCTTTATGGCCCTCCAAATTATGTGTTTTTCTCGTGAGTATTATCTTTTTTCCTTTTAGTGATGCATGGTACGAAGCGTTGAAAAGGTGCTTTTCGTTTGGTGCTGGTGTCTCTATCCAAAATAACAAAGGCTGCACCGATACCGATACTGGATCGGGTCGGTTGCCGATATTTGCATATTGGTATCGGTTCGGTATCAGCAACTTTCGCAGAAATATCGATAACTCTGGAACTGTTCGAGATTACGGCATGGGGTTCGTGGCGTGTTGCTCAGGAAATTACTAATTTTTTTCCTTGCTATGTTTTAAGTGTGGGTTACTTTTTAAACATTTTTTTATTTTAATAATTATTGGACTTTTGCAGAAAACTACACCATTGATGAAAAATTAGGGATACAATTTTGGATATCGGAATCGGTACCGGCAAAATTTGTTGAAACCAGTCCGATATCGGCATCGGATCAGTAAAGTTGGTATCGGTGCAGCCTTAAAAATAACTCTTGAACCCGATTATCGGATTCATTTCAAATTCTCTAGTGATCGACCGAAACTGAAACCAGTACTGAAACCGGTGATTCGATTTCGGCCGAAACCAAAACCACTACTGAAACCAGAACCAGAACCTAACCTGAGTAATATAAATTTGATAATTAGATAAAAACCAAGGATAAAATCGTAAAATCATGAGTGTATGGTTTTTCGTAGATATAGTCTAGACCGGGAGACACAAGCTGGTTACCTATTTTCCATCCTTAGGCCGAACAATTCCATGTGTGCCTTCCCACAAGTCCCAATTCCACCCATCCCCCACTCCCACAACTTGTCAATTGAGTGAAATGACTTCAGGACTATCGTTTGCACTTTTTTTTTTTTTGGTCACTAGTCTTTTATTTTCAAAGCATTAATTTCTGATAGTGAGGGAAGTGGTGAATTGAGGGAAGTGAGAAGTGAGGGAAGTGGTGTAGCGATCAGGATGGTGTACTGTTTAATCAAACATTTGCTGATTTGGGGCGTGTAGCTTGTGCCGTATGCAGGGCTATTTCTCATCCCATGGCCTCCTGTCCTCTGTTGCCTGCTCCACCTTCGGTGCCCTTTGGAAACAGTTAAAAAAATCATAGGCACCTACAACAGGGACCTTCAACAGCTGACTTCACAAACAATTCAGATGTGCTTGGGCATCCAAGGGTATTTTATAACGGAGTTGAAGTCTGCTCATGTTTTTTGGATGAAAATAAACAGTTTTATCATATACTTCTGTTCGTGTCGTTTCATATCCTTGCTTGGAGTTTCGGTTGAAACCGAAACTATGCTCCAACTTCAGGAAATTAATTTTTCGGTTTCAGTGCTGAAAACGAAACCGAAATTCGCTTGACCTCTATTCTTCCACATGCATTGTAATTCCCTATTTGTGGTTCTTAGGTGTTCAACCAATAGAATGGGCTGGGGGTTTTGAAGATTTTGACAGTCTCCTATCAAAACTAATCCTGACGCAGTGTTAGTCCAACATTAATCTTATAAATTGTTATTCAGGGAATTCGAATTAATCTAATTTGTAACTAATTTCTGATTGTGTATAATGTGTCGTGTAGAAGTGGTGTGCAAAATTTTGCACAAAGCTTGAGTGAAATGTGTAGCCTGTTTAAATGTTATTCGCTGACTGGTAATGGGGTCAGTGTTGCAGTGTCAACGCTTTGGCTTGCAATGCCAGTCAAATATTTTTTTTACTATTTTGGCAAAAAATAAGTTTGTGACATTCCTTATAAGCGGTAGCGTGCACAGACCTCCGAGAGGGCAGAAGCAACTTTTATTAAAAGTGCACAGTTAGATTTAGTGGACACTTTTTCTGAAGGCGTTATTTTTTGCTCAATTTTTTTGCCCTTTTCTGCCCCTTTTGGCATTTTTAGGCCTTTTTGGGGCCCTTTTCAGGCACTGCCACTTCAGCAAATGTCGGCAAATGGGCTTTTTTTTTCACAAAAAAAGAACATTTTACAAGCTTGTGTGCACGCCACTGCTTATAATACTGCTTTTTGTAGAGTTTTTAGATTTAACAACTTATTATTATTATTATTATTATTATT
This sequence comes from Lithobius niger, assembly GCA_023313725.1. NCBI lineage: Eukaryota > Metazoa > Arthropoda > Chilopoda > Lithobiomorpha > Lithobiidae > Lithobius > Lithobius niger. The sequence continues at coordinate 16,370 of JAHWFP010029355.1, forward strand.
ATTTATTTCAAAATTCGGCCCACGTTTTTTTTGGACCACCACACCTTTGCTTAAGTACAAAAAGTACCGAGTTACAGATTACACAAAAGGACGAGGGAAATGAATTATGACACAGCAAAAACTACAAGCAATCACCGTACAGTACTGCATGCCACGTACTGAAGGTGTACTCCTTGCACAGTGAAAATCTGGTCACTGCCTGCACCAGAAGGTTAGGAGAAGACAACACCCGAACACGAGTTCCCCAAACAGCTTTTCTTCTGAGAGCTCCAAAGGATGGGAGGTTGTTCTCAACCATTAACCTACTTGCATTGTACCATGGTGGCCGACCATGTAGCCGTCTAGCAGCATTGTTGTATGCAACTCTGAGTTTGTTCACAGAGGCCTTGTTATAGTCCATCCATAAGCCACTTGTGTAGAGGTTTGTGCAATGTGCCTTGAAAAGACGGTTTTTTACAAATATCACACGAGCTAAACTTAGCCTTCAGGCCATTTCCAGCAACACACACCGTACGGCATTGCCTGCGCATGTCGGCATCATCTCGTAAGTCATCCGAGATGATGTGCCCAAGGTAGCGGTAGCTGCTCACAAGCTTCACTGATTTACCACTTAAGAAAACCTTCGGGGGGATAAACGCTTTCCATTTCAGGCCTCTTGGTCTAAAGAAGATACACACAGTCTTGTCGGGGTTAAACAGAAGGTCCAACTGCTGGGCAACGTTTTCACTTACTGCCAGCAGTGCTTGAAGGGATTTAGCTGAAGGACAAATAATCGCCAAATCATCAGCGAAACAAATGTTATTGATGCATGTGCCACCAACATAGCAACCAATACCTTCGTTAACAAGTGCCTGGCTCAGAGACTCCATATAGACACCAAACAGGGCAGGGGATAACACTCCACCCTGTCTCACACCATTGCTGGTTTGAAAGATTCTAGAGGTGGACCCACTCCATCGCACAGTCATTTCCTGAGTTGAATACCAGTTCCTAAGAGTCTTGATTGCCCATATTGGGACACCCCTGTTACACAATTTCTTAAACAGAACGCCCCAGTTTACCCGATCATAGGCTTTACTGTTGGGCGTTGTTGTATGTGTGTATTCTTGGTATGCCGTTGTTGCCTGGCTTGGCAACCTGGGTTAGTCTAGGCTATTGTTGACGGTTTTGTTAGTTTTAAAACATTTGTTAAAGTGTTTTGTGGCATGTGAAAAGATCCTGGGCTTTCTGCTTGGATTTTTCCAGCTAAATTGCCCTGCTATCGCCGTAGGGCAGATAACCTAGTTTGGGTTCGTGCTCCCTAAAAACAACCAAAAACAAAATGTTAAACTGTTAAAATGGCTTAGAATATTAAGATGTTAAAGTGGCTTGCATCACAAGGTTTGGTTGCAGCCATCAAGACTCAACCCATGACAGAGGTGCTGCAGACCAAGAGTGGAATAAATGTAAGGTCAATCCAGATCTATGGCTCGTCCTTGCACCCTGAGGTGAGTCCCTAAGTCCTCATAGATTTGCATCATCTGCCGGGAATCGAACCTGAGCTGCTCACATAGCAAACGAGCATTCTACTACTGTTCGACCAATACCACTTAATTATTTTTTCGAGAGCCTTCGAAGAGTGCCAATCTCGAAGTAAACCACGTGGTTAGGTCACCAAGCTTACTCATGAACTCCTAAAAGTAGATTGCAAAGCCAGAAAGTTTAACTAGGGCTGTCATCAGTTCCATTGTCGACATAATGGAGCGGGCTCCACTTTCTTTGCTGTTTGGCTGTCAATCGGGTCGGATCGGATTTGCCTTGTAATTTCTAAACAATAAGAGACAGCTGTTTGGGGTTTGGGCCATTGGAAAGGTGGTGAAAAAACTGTGAAAATGGTGTATTCAAACGTCCAAATCGGTCAACGAAAAGGGAAAATATCTTGAATTTGGTTTATTACTGCCTAATGCCGCCTGTTTATCATCAACAATCAACCTTTTAACAATCGGATGCTTGAACAATTAGGAACGGCTTCGCGTCTCGTTGTTTTGATTTTGGCTCTTGATATTGGTCCATTTTGTCACCCTGATGGTTCCTCAACCCCATGTCCTATTCCGGGTTTTTCTTTTGATAAACCTTGTCCGGACTCCCGTACTACTTCATGCAACGTTTGGTTTGGGTAGTCCTTATGGTTTTTGCATGTTGCGCGGTCTAAGATTACATTGGAGTGTCTTCATAGCAGAGCTACAATCCAATCAGTAATATTCATCTTTTTATTTTCTGTTTATTTATCTTAAATTTTTATCTGTTTTTTTTCTAAGACATTATTATGCAACAATAGTATCAAGCACAATTTCCTACTGATCATGAATATATGAATTTCATCCTACATTTGTACAAATGTAAGGTGAAACAGGTGGTTCAATGATGAGAGATTATTATCAGCAGAATCATCAGAATATTGTACAGTGATCTCTCTAGCGATATCTCTAGTGATATCTCTAGTGATAAGAGAGAGCTAGTGAAAATGGCTTACCGTCTTATTGCAGCTTGCATTAATTGTTATTCGTTGAAAGACCCTCATTAACACAGTTCATAATTGCACATCATATGAGAAAGTCTTTAGGCTTGGCAGTTAGTCACATTCGCATGTAAACATTAGCCGAAACTTCTTTCCTTGCGACCAATCATGATGGTCAGCTTTACAAGAGAGATAAGCATGTGACGACTAGCTTGCATTCACATTGTCTCTACACGGTACTGTTGTATTGCATTTTGCAACGTAATCCCGCAATCTCGTTCTGGCTTCACAAACCTAAGCGAGAGTCATCATCGTTTTTTAATGGCTGATCCGACTCGTCCTCGAGTTGGACTTTACTTTTCAAGCATTCACCTTCCTCCTCGTGCGATTGGACTTAGTTCCATCGTGAAGAGCTTGAACCCCTTCGTCAAATGCATCTCTGTGGCGAGCCATCTCTTCTCGCTGCTCTCGTGTTGCGACCAACCACCTGTCCATATAGGCTAGGCATTATTGTTGATTCGCCGAAACATTGTTCCTTCACATTTGAACCACTCCATCTTCAGTGAGTTGTATTGTCCAACTACTTATTTAGTTGACTTCACTAACGTATTCTTTTAGGAGTCGCACCTTGTTTTATCTCCCGACGTGCCTCCTGCCTTGCCAGTTCTACGGTTGCCTGGAACTGGTCATGTATCGTTGTTCCCTCAGTACCTCGTGCTGGATTGTTGCTGCAGCTTCTGTCACAATTGCCGTTGTCGTTTCCTGATGAGGAATCTTTGCTTGCCCTGGTAGTCGAGTGGGTGTTGGCATTAAAACTGGCGCAGTCACGACTGCTGGTGTTGTTTGTAGTGCATCCTTGCCACTCGATAAAGTCAAGTTTATTTATTCCTTCCGGGATACATGTTCTCACTAAAGCGCTCAGATCTTTCATTCTCACCTGTGACATAGTCAAGGTCCTGTAGCGCCATCTTTGCACTAGATTTATAAAGCACTCCTTCATCAAACTTTACTTTGCATCTGGCTTTCTCGGTTCTGGAATCCACAACCAATATCCACTGCTTCCTATGTCATACCCAACCAGATAGCCGACTTTTGATCGTAAGTGAAGTTTACTATCTTGATGTATGTTTTACATCCTAGCTTCCTAAAACTAGTTTCCTAAAACTTTATGCGGTATTTCCCCATTTTCTCCACTATGGATTGGCAACTCTTTGGCTAGTCGGCCAATTCTTGCGTTCCTCAGTAGCACCCAGTAAGTAGCATCCGGTTCGGACAGCTTTACCCAAAGAAACTTTTTTAAACCACACCTGACTGATGATGTATGGACCTTCTCCATCAGCATACCCCTTCATTTTCATGTGGAAAATAGGTGTGCGGTCGGTGATTCATGATCCCATGTTCTTCCAGATATTCCTCGAATAATCTGCCGCAAATTTCCCCGCCGTTATTGGAACGTAGTAGTTTCCGTTTCCACTTCTCTCGTTCAAGCTTTAAACTTCCCAGATAACTAAATTTTTTTCTTCAGTAAGAAGATCCAGGCTCGCCTTTGTGTGACCATTAAAAAACTGACATCGTATCTTTTTCCATCCAAGACTGGCACTGGCATGGGATTACGTACGTCTGTGTGTACCAGACCGAACCTTATATTCAACCATTTAAATTTCTTTCGCGTAAATAGCCTCGAGGGAAAACGCGCAAGTTGACACCCTTTACATTGCGAAGAAGGACATCGAATGTTAGCATCTTCTAATCCGTTCACTAGGTCTTGCGCTGTGGTGGATCTACGGAGGGGGTAAGCCCCCCCCCCCCCCCCCCCCCGGTAAAGTCTGGTAACGCTTCACGAACTACCCATCACATGCTACATAACCAAAGAGTAACTTCTTAAAATGCAGAAAGCACAGAAAACACAGAAAGCTTATAAAAGCTGGCCCTTTCATCCAAAGAGCATTCACTTAATAGCACCTTAGGGCTGACATTGGGAGAGAGGGCTGGGGAAGGCGGCCATCCCACAAGCACCCGCCATGGGCCAAAAAAAAAAAAA
>JAHWFP010029355.1:20917-62484 GCA_023313725.1 Lithobius niger
CTGTTTTTTTCTGTAAATAATTTATTGCTTTAACCTATTAAGGTAGAATTAACACTGATTTTATTGTTTCCTGATTGCAGTTATGTTACTTGACGACAGCTTGCCTTTGCATCATTATATTTTTGTGTTTCAATGAACCCTCGTTTGTTTCTGAGAGACACATTGGTCCGCTGTGTCTTCTGCTCATTTTGTATGGGTAAGTGATTTGGAATTATACCCAGACAATCTTATATATTGACATCACTGTCATTTTACTTTGGTTTTAGGGAAAATACTCTCAAAAAGGCTACGCAAAACCAAAAAGTTGTAACAGTCAATTACAGGCGAATTTTCAGTGGCAGATTATCTGCCGTCTTCTTCAGGCCTAGCCCAGAATTCTGCACGCAACAGCAACAACAAACGTCAATGGAAAAACAAATTTGAATTGGGCTCTTTTCTCAGTGGGACTTGGCTCCAATACGGCAGTACTGGTTGTTGGAGGTGCTGCCCTCTTCCTGTGTTATTGTTAGGAATGGTTCCCGCTGGATTTCGAGTTGGTGTACCAGGTCTGGGGTGGCAAACTGCATAATTTTGGGGTATGCAGGTGCGTGCTCATTGTGTACAGGGATTTAATTTTCTCTGCAGTGTAAAATAGAAAGGATTCCAATGCTCGCAGATGATTTTTGATTTTGCGCACCTTATTGTGAGAATTTATGCAGCCAATGTTGCGTTGAATCGGTATGTTACAGAATCTTGTTTCTTTAATTGTTTTTAGTGTATGTTTTCTGAAAATATTATGGTATTGTGTGCCCTCTATCACTGTAATATGTTGTAGATACATGAAGCAATTAGGTTGAATTGCACAACATTTTGGAAAAGCACTTTTGCGATTAATTGTAAAAGATTAGCGTGTGAGAGTATTTAGGATTTTATAAACTTATATTTTTTCTGTGTGTCTTAAATCGAAATGTTTTCAGAAGTAATTGCTTAAATAGTAAAATAATTTTCCAGAGGAAAAAGATTTATTTCACACCAACACCCAACTTCAACACTGAAATACTTAAATTTTCGGAGACAAACCTGTATCTTTCCTCAGAAGCACAAACACACTGCAGTTAAGGATTTGAAATATTACTCGATCGCATCGCTACCTGGTGTTTATGTTGCACCGCACAAGGGATTTTGGTCAATCTTCCACTGTGTATTTAGTGTTGTTGTCACTGCGGGCAGGAGGAGGAGGCTGTCCATCTTCTTATATGTTGGGCCTGTGATGTTCATCAGGGGGATCTGTTTATTTTTTAATCGGCTGATGGCCAGTGACTCAAGTGCCCGTAAATGAGCACCCTGCTGAGTGTTGGAGTGGAGCAGCACTCTAGTTTGGTTCCATGCTATTTTGTGTTTAATGGTGTGCTGTGCGATGCCATTTAGTCGATCTTCCCTTCTTGTAGCTTCTTTATGTTCATCCAGTCTTTTCTCCAGATATCTTTTGGTCTCGCCGATGTATACGGTCGTACACTCACCACATGGCACCTTGTAAACTAATTTTCTGAGTGAGCCCACGTCTGGAGGAAGTGGTGTAGGGGGAAAGTGGTGTAGGAGGGGGAAGAGGGGGATATGCTGCAGCATGGCGGTTCCTTGTAGGTTAACAATGTGAATGTTTTAGGAAATGGGGAAGAGGAGGAGGCATAGGTTGTGTGGTGCTGTGAGTGGGTGGGGGTGGGTCGGGCTGGGTTTGGACTTGGGTGTTCGGGGAGGGACGAAGCAGTTTCTTTAAGTTGGGGAGGGGGGATCTGTGACGCCATTTGATTGCCTGTTTGTGAAGTAGTTTCGCAATGTCCTCACTCTTGTATGGTACAGAGGGGAGCAAAAAGTTTGGTTTGCTAACAATGATAAAATACAACAATTAACCCATAACCGCCTAGATACGAGCGTACGCCTTCAACGTATAACAGCGAAAAACTAAGTCCCAGAGCGAGCTTTGTGAGGGGTCCCCGGGGATCCCGAGCAAAGCGGGCAGTCACAGCCCAGTGGTCAGCGTCGTCGGCTCCAAACCAAGAGAATGCCGGTTCGTATCCGAGAACCGACCCGAGTCCCATATGGACTCTAAAAAAAAAGGGTCTGAAAGTTTTTTCAGGCGGTTATGGGTTAACGATTTCCGGTATTGTTATGTTCTATTGAATTGAGTTGAACATAACACCGTAATTCTTAATTGTTAAGTTTGATGACAGTTAGCAGACCAAACTTTTTGCTCTCCTCTGTACATATGTGACATATTATACTAGCTGTTCTGGGCACGGTAGCACTTTCTCGTTACTCCGTCCGAGTTGGCCAATATTTTTGGGCAATATTTCTTGCTCTCTGTGTCTCTGTGGTTATCAATCTCGCCGTGTAACCTCTCTCCAGAAAACAAGTCTTGGCCTTATGAAGATACTGGTTTGCCATCTCTTTGGAAGAAGAGTTGAGTAATCAATCACTCGTACAAGTTCGTTTCCTACCAAAGTGGTAAAAACTGATCTGGAGTGAGCCGAGGAAAATTGGAAGTCCTCTTTCCATGTGTGCTTGTTTGTGGTACGGTTTATATCTGATGGAACCTCCATTGTTTGTAAACATGACATCTAAGAATGGCGTCTGGTTATTCACTTGTACTTCTCGGGTGAATTTGAGACATGGATTCCATGTGCCAGCGATAACTTGTATATCTGCTGCCAAATTAATGTCATAATAAATCTCTCTTCTGGGTAGGAGGGGAATGAATTTGGGATCTAACAGCAAAAGTGCAGTTTCAGCATCGGCAAGTTCTCTCGTAGTAAGGTTGAGTATAGTGGGTGTTTTTATCGCCGAGGGGGTGGGAAGAGAGGTGGGGAGGTGGTGAGAGACGCTGAGAGGTGGGGGGGGGGGGGGGAGGGGGGGGGGGAACCATGGGACTGGGAGCTAGGGTGAGGATGGGGGGTGCCCGCTTTCCATCACATTGGGAGTCAGGGATGGACTGGGGTGAGGGTGTGACAAGGGGGGTGGGGGGGAGAAGGGTTATCGCCTGTGGAAACATGATTAGTCCCACCCTCCTGAACGAGTTTTCGATTCTCAATATCCTTTTCAGTGCTTGTTCTCAAATAAGACAGAATGTATCCCAATCCTGTCCATCAGATATGAACCGTACCACAAACCAGCATACACGGGAAGAGGACTTCAATTTTCCCCAGCTCACCCTATATCAGTTTTTACCGCTTTGGTACTAAACGAACTTGTACGAGTGATTACTCACTCTTCTTCCAAAGAGACGGCAAACCAGTATCTTCATAAGGCCAAGACTTGTTTTCTGGAGAGGTTACCCAGCGAGATTGATCAACATAGAGACACGGAGAGCAAGAAATATCTTCCAACTCGGACGGAGTAACGTGAAAGTGGTCCCGTGCAAAGAACAGCCAGTAGAATATGTCACATATGTACCATACAAGAGTGAGGACATTGCGAAACTACTTCACAAACAGGGAATCAAATGCCGTCAGATACCCACCCCCAACTTAAAGAAACTGCTTCGTCCCTCCCCGAAGACCCCAAGTCCAAACCCACCCCCACCCACTCACAGCACCACACAACCTTTGCCTCCTCCTCCTCCCCTTGCCTAAAACATTCACATCGTTACCATACAAGGAACCGCCATGCTGCAGCATACGCCCCTCTCCCCCCCTCCTACACCACTTCCCCCTGCACCACTTCCTCCAACACTACCTAAAAAGATATCGAGCTTGTGCCCCCAGACGTGGCCTCACTCAGCAAAGTAGTTTACAAGGTGCCATGTGGTGAGTGTACGGCCGTATACATCGGCAAGACCAAAAGATGTCTGGAGAAAAGACTGGATGAACATGGAGATACAAAAAGGGGAGATCGACTAAATGGCATCGCACAGCACACCATTAAACACAAAATAGCATGGAACCAAACTAGAGTGCTGCTCCACTCCAACACTCAGCAGGGTCCTCATTTACGAGCACTTGAGTCACTGTCCATCAGCAGATTCAAAAATAAACAGATCCCCTGATGAATATCACGGGCCCAACATATAAGAAGATGGACAGCCTCCTCTTCCCCGCAGTTACGGCAACACTAGATACACAGTGGAAGATCGACCAGAAGGCCTTGTGCGGAGCAGCATAAAGATCAGTGGTAGCGACGCGATCGAGTAATATTTCAAATCGTTGACTGTCGTGTTTTTGTGCTTCTGAGGAAGGAGACAGGTTTGTCTCCGAAAATTTAAGTGTTTCAGTGTTGAAGGAGGGTGGTGGTGTTCGTGTGAATTAAAACTTTTTCCTCTAGAAAATTATTCAACGATGTTGTTCGTACATCACTGTAATCGCCGTTTACCGGTATTTATCTAATTGTTTAAAGGTGTAGGAGTTGTTGATTGATGGACCTTCCCACATCAGGCTTCATAACACGTGCTTCTTGCTTTTAACTCAATAGGATCAAGAATTGAAATATCCTCGAATTCGTAGTGTTTTGATATGTTTGCTTTTGAAATACCGCCCAACAAGAAACTTCTACTGTCCTTTTAATTTAGAACATTAAACAAATACGCATTAATTGTGAGACTACTGTTACAACATTTAACTCTGCACTGTTATTATGGTCTTCCGTTGTTTTCTTTTTATTAGTCCTTGCAACTTCATCCTGTATAGCTTACTTAATATTGTTGTTGTGACTGGTTACACTTTGCCTATTACAGATTCGCAAGTATTCCTTTGATGTATCCAGCGTCGTTTATTTGCAAAATTCCTAGTTCAGCCTTTGTTGCTCTAGCATGTGGAAACTTGTTTATTGGAATTGTAACTACAGTTGCTACATTTATTTTGGAAATTATCGACGACGAGGTAAGTTGCATTCTTATTGAAAGTTACTTAATTGTTTGTAGCATTTTTATTCAGTTTGCAATCATATTTAGGTTATTGCAAAATTTCCTCACGATGCTGCACAATTATTATTATTTAGTTGATGTGCTCACGGTATGCACTGTCGTAGCAATGAATGCCGACAGTAGAGACTTTGTACATAAAGTAAGCAGCCATGTTCGTCAGCTCAATTTTGGTTTACTCGCATTACTGATACGTACTAAGCTCTGTTAAGAGTAAATTTCTGGGTTATGGGTTTCAATCGTTGTAGTCACTGATGTATGTTTGTGTAACTGGATTGTAGGGATCGACCGAGTCCGGATATATCTGGATCCGGCAGATGTATTGAGCCGGATACCAGTTGCAACACAACCAAAACATGTCGCCGTAAACATGTTGCATGCCTCGGAAAAATGAATCTTAGTAAAATAACTAAGCGATCTACGGGTATCAAAAATTGCAGATGTAATAATTACAGTGCAAATTATTGCACAAAAATATACTTGGGATAATCGTATTAGGTTTTCATAACTAAAAAAAGGCTGAAGTTCGACTACGTAATTGCGCTTACGAAAATATTCACCTTGCTTTGCAGCACATGGGAGACCTTGAAACAACCGTCCTCTAGTTATTCTTCATTTCAGCGTTGTTTACGGCTTCCGAAATCCTTTTTTTAAGTTTTTAATACCGTTGAAGTAGTTTAAAGTTGTTTTACTTCCTAATTAATATTCGCTATCGTTGAAAACAATCTGTTTACAGCCGCCATAGCGTTTCCACTCCCAGCCGGCTGTCCGCCAATAGACGCGCACCTGCTAGCTCCGATGGCTGAGACCTTGACTCGCTTAGCGTGACGTCACTTGTGCCTGGCTCCCAGCGCGATGAGTGATCACGGGCTATACACGTGCCAATCGTGGAATCCCAGCTTTCCAACGCAACCGAGATGGTGGTCGTTTGTTGCGTTGTTGAGTTACGACATCTTTAACCAAGGTCTAGTTTTAGCAAACAAAGCAATTTCACGTCAATTTTGACGACACGGCCAAAAAAACATAAATTGAGGTAATTAAAAGATGATATTAAATTAAATAAATCCAAAATACGCGTGCCAAAGTACCTAATTTCAATCTGAATTACACCTCTGTTGTATGCAATGACGGTTTTTCTTTGCAAACGGGGCTTTTGAATCGAGGGTGCGTCGGGAGTTTTAGAAACAGGTTTGAAGTGATGATGAATCATGGTTTGGACGCCAAGGGGTTAAATTAAAAAAGTAAGATGGTTTAATGACGGCATCAAAAACGAGCAAGAAATAATAGCATAATAAACCTAAGATGACTTCCATGTTGCAAGAGTCGAGACAGTTTTGTTCATAAAATGAAAAAAAAAATACAGCTTTTTTATGTTGGTTTCGTTCCTTTTTTTTTTTTGCTCTCGGTTTCTGTTATACCGCAATTTAAGCAACTAAAGCAATTTAAAAAAGCAGTAAATAAAAGCCCCGTTGTGATTTTTTTTTTAATGCAACCAAAATTCAATAATTTTACTCTTAAAATAAATGCTTGGACTACATACTGGTTTCACAAATATTACAAAATTTTGCAAATTATTTATCGAAATGAAGCAGTAGGCTAATCAATGAGAAATCCTTCAACTCGAAAAATGTTTTGTGACTGATTAACCTAATGAGTGCTCAATACAAAACGGAACTAAAGCAATTTAAAAAAGCTTGGTGCACCATCAGCTCACAGCCGAGTTTGACAAGAAGTGGAATCTCCTTGGAAGCGATGTTGTATAGATCAGTGGTCTGCTTCTCCACGCGCGCCCTTTCGAATTTTTGTTTACATTTGGTGATATGAGAACTTGTTTTTTCCTCCGTGTTGTGAGTGTATTTCTGAAGAAGGAGGACGGTATTTTCTCCGAAAATTTAAGTAGAACTGTGAACTGTGTTCTTCCTGGTGGTTCAGGTGTGATTTTATTTCTTGAAATGACTTTGCAAAACCACTGTAATCGCCGTTTACCGTTTTTTGTTAACCCTTTACTTCACAGACATTTACGAGAACTTTCATCCCCATTTCTTCGTGAAATTTATCAGTTTCTCCACAATTGTGCATCACAGTTTAAAATTAAGCTGTAACTTTTCAACTGTTCGCAATTTTTTATTTTTTATTCTGAAACATCCAGGCAGATTCAATACCATGACTTGAAAAATGCAATAAACTGCTTAATAATTACGTCTCAGTAATTTGAAGTGCGAGATTCACGAAACGCGTAAAAATGTGTATGTGTGTGTGAATCCTGTTGAAGCGTAGAAAAGCGTATATGTGAAGGAAAGGGTTAAACATTGCAAAAAAAGCTCTGTAGCGTACATACAATTATACAATACCGGTACTCATTATAGCGTAAGACTTCTACGTGTTTAATGTAAGAAAATAATGTGAAACAAAAGCGAAAATTAACACCATAGTGGCAACTTATAAGGGGAAAATAATAACGGCTTTTTTTCGTTTTTGTGTGTGAATTACCCAGTATCCGGTACCGGCCCGGCTCCGAAACCTAGATCCGGAACCGATCCGGCACTGACATCAAATTATCCAGAACCGACCCGGATCCGGCAAAACAGTATCAGGTCGATCCCTACTGGATTGGCTACTCCTGCATTGGCCACATCAAAATGAACATGGTGGTGCGCACAACACAACCTTGACTTGTTACTGTCCCGTCTTCAATACCTTAAACACTTGTGTGTTCGATTTAACAATTAGCATCTTTTGCTCAAAGAATATACGTATCATTTTGTTGGCTGGTACACTTTACTTTGGTGTATTATGGTATTATCTAGTCCCATTTCAGTCAGGGCCAATTCAAGAGGCTTAGGTTCCTGCTTCCCAGGGTGCAAGACCTGGGGCCTCTATTACAGGCTGGCTTGGTCTCGTATTGCTATCAAGAGGTTACAGTGTAACGTTTATATACTCTGAATGACGAAACAAAATTCAAAAAACTACACTCAGTTTAAATGGGAGAAATTAATAATCCATCTGAAATAAATTGCCGGGTCTTGATTGCAGTAAGCAGTGATCTTTATTTGAGAGATGGATGTGCCCTCAGTATGGAACGTGAGCTATCGGACTTGCACTGGCATTTACCACATTGTTTAGTTAGAAGATAGATAATGATGAGGGAGGTGCAACAACTGAGCTGTCATAAATATTCCTCTTCCTGGATGCCCACATAATTTTAAATTATCATTTTTTATATTCATTTGCAGTTCAATCCTGCCAGCTTTTAAATCCTTTTTCAAAGATTCTGTGAGGCCGACTATCAGATGAGGTCATAGTACAGTCCTAATACTGCCATGTTCCTACGACAACCATTATTCTTTTAACTGGATGGTGGATGTGTAGTACATCACAGTTGATATACCATACATCCTGATAAAAGAATAATGGTTCTCAGAGGCACAGGGCAGTGTTAGGACTGTACTAACACCTCTTCTGGTAGTTGGCCACACAGAATAATTGAAAACACAGTTCAACTTGAATTTCTGGAGAATAGACCATTCTACATTCTCAGAAAAAACCCACGGGTCCTTCTTACGACTGTATCGAGATCTTGGGGCACCATGAGCTTGCTGCCTAATTTGACCGAAAATTGCCTAATTTGACCGAAAATGGAATTTCCTTGGAAGTGATTATTTATAGACCAGTGGTCTGCTCGTCACATGCGTCATTTCGAAATTTTGTGTACACTACATTGTATGAGAACTTTCTTTTCCTCTGTTGTGTGTGTTTTTTCCTGAGGATGGACGGCATATTCTCCTCACAATTAGTCATAATTATTGGAATTTGTAGAATTTGTGGAATTTGGAATATGTAGAAAATTTCCGCTCATTTTCACAACGAGGACACTTTTTAATGTCCAGCTAATTTTCGGTGGCTGGCTGCCACCTTCCTCAGGCACTCCGACGAAAGTTTTTGGCCTCCGTGTGCTCCTACATTGTTGTCGTCTGCTTCGAATTTGTAACCGACGCTCCTCGCGGCCTCCCGTATTTGGTGAGCAGCATACTCTCAAGCTCATCTAGCGTTCACTTCCTGCCAAGCTGTTGCTTCAAGTCGTTGCCAATGACGTTTTCGACCCGGGGAAATGTTGGCCCTTGAATATTCATTAGCAAAACACCACCAATTTCGTGAAGTCGAATGGCAATTGATTCTAAGCTTCTCAGATGCCTGTCGTTTTTTGAATTCAACTTCACAAGTGTCTCGGCTTTTTCCCATCCTATACTATGCTTAGGTCTATTCTCCGAAAATTCAAGTTGAACTAGTACATTGCCACTACTGGATGGCGTCACATGCAGCTACGCTTGTATTGGTGTGATTAGGGCTATATTTGATTGATTAGGCATATTATTTGCATTAGCAAATCAAACTTGCAAATTTTGCAAGTCAAACTCAGTGGCGTAACTACAATTAGGCAGAGGACGCAGCCACCTCTTGGCAGTGAATTGGGGGTAAATTTCAAATTGTAACCTCAAATCAGTTTGTGGATGTTTTGTGTGAATGAAACCCACTTATGTTTAATTGTACTGAATTCAAATTTTCTGAAATTTTTTTAAAGCCACTTCAGTGAAAGTTGTATCTTGTGTGGCTTATTTATATATTTTTGTAAGTTTAAGTGGCCCTATCATCAATTGAAAATCGTATGAAAATACCGTGGCACCATCTAGAGACAGTGATATTATTAACCTTTACAGCTTGTTCCCAGGTGCACGAGGTGTGCCGGAGATCGTGCACTTGTTTGTTTCGTTAAAAAAAAATTATGTTATGCATTGATGCTAGTGCTATACAGGGTGGTCCACAAAAAACTGACGACCCACAATTTGTACACCTTTTCTAGTTCGCATCTCTCAGAACCAGGATAGCGCGGAAATCTTCCCATTTCATTAGCTTTGATTTCTGTCCACTCCTGGTGCTGAGAGGTGCTAACTAGAAAAGTTGGACTTAGACAATTTTGGGTCGTCAGTTTTTTTTGGACCACCCTGTATACTGCTAGATAGCGCTAGATGTTGCCAGATTCTACAGACTTTCAGTCACTTAATTTCTTGCTATCTGCAAAATACTTACCTTTAGTTCTAGCTAAATTGTTTTATTTAAAGGAGGATTGCGACCCAATGACAGACTGCAGCATCTATAGCCATTTACCTCTATCTAGTTCTGTCTAACCTATAATTTCAACAAGCGAAGGAACAAACAAATAATTTCTTTTTATGAAACAAACAATCCATGTGCCTCCTTAATTATTGTGTGTAAAGTTTAGCATGTACACCTTTGGGTATAAAAAATGATCGCACTGTATCGAGCTTCAAGTAGCCCGACAACAATGCAAACTTTTTCATTGTTTTAAATAAGAACATATTTCAGTGAAGGCGAAGGAATTCTCCATTGTTGATGCTAAAGAGTAGCATTTTGAATGGCATTGTTTAAAGCCCCAGTAGGCCAGTATAACGAAAACGGTCAGTTTTATGCCCAAAGGTGTACGTGCTCCAGGAAGCAAGCAATAAAGTTAACCCTTGGCGCGCCACTATTTATTCACAAATAAACCATCCCTGGCCATAATTTCCCGGTGTTCAGTACAAGGACTGACATAGTCCGCTTGATAAAATTGTTAAAAACTGTGTAACAAACTTTTTATGTGCAATTTGTTGTGTTTTATGTAAGCAAATGCACCCATTTTTTTGGTAGCAGGGTTAACAGCACACAGGCTTCCAAAAATTACGAAAAAAAGTTCTGACACTAACAACAAAACCATCACGAGAATTAAATGGACGTCATATGACGTTTGTGGCCTCCCAGAGACATTTATAGAGGACGTCATATGACGTTCGTGGCCCACGAAGGGTTAAGCCTAATGTAACAATGTGCAATAGAACGACCGTCTTGAGATGCCAATTTTGAATTTACCTCCAATAGAGTGAAAATTCTCCATATTACGCTGACTTCCACACTACAGATAGTTCCTTATCTTGCAAATTTTCGACTGCGTCTTCTTCAGGCTCTTCAAAGGCTCTTCACAGGGCCCTTCCTCCCCTCAAGTGTCTAACCTAATTGGAATCGATCTGAGAAAACAACTGGATGCAAAATGTAAACTGAGAGGTTGGGAATGGCCTACTGAAGACGTGAGGCTTGGCGAAGGGCCTTCTAAATTCGGGAGGTTACGCGAAGCAGCAATTTCAAACTCGTATGGTGATTGTTTTCACAACGTAGAATGTAAACAGAAGATAAATTTACCGGTGAAGAGCCTGAAGAAGATGCAGTCAAAAATTTGCTAGGTAAGGAATTATCTGTAGTGTGGAAGTCTGCGTAATATGGAGAATTTTCACTCTGTTGGAGGTAAATTTAATACAGTGTTCCACAGTAATGAGCATCAACGTTACGGACTTTTTTATGCCAATTTTGAATCGCTAGATAGGCGCCATCTAGTGACAGTGATTTCATTAACCTTGACCGCCTCCTCCGTGGTGCATGTGGACGTACAAACTTTACACTAAATAATTATGGAGACACCCGTCTTGTTTGTTGTGTAAAAAGAAATTTTTCTTTGCAAACTTCATCGCTTGTTGAAATCAAGTGCTACGTAGAACTAAATAGTAAATAATGGTAGACGGCTCTAGATGCTGATGCCTGTCATTAGTTGAATAGGCACATTTAATACTGGTCAATTGCCCAACTTTTAAATTATTTAAAATAAACAAAGTTTTGCTTGGCTTACCTACCAGATGGTGTCATTATGCTTCCTTCCCAGCATGCGCAGCCTTGTTGGTTTCTCAAAATTTTTTGGGTAGTGAGTCCAGGGACTTATTTTGAAGTTTTGCCATTGGTCGAACTTGACCCAGTACGCAATACAATTGTCATCCAATGCACGAGGTCATCAGGTACGATTGACTGGACATCAATTTTCTCTCTTGCATCTGTACAAAAGCAGTTCCTCCATTTCCAAACTCTCCTAAATGTATACAAATTTTGACGTCAGTTTTGGCTATCTCCCTTGTTCGATATGCCTCAGGATTCTTAATTACAGTAGAAACTGCACTTGGCTTATTCCAAAAGTGAATATAAGATGTCTTTAATTTTATACATTTTAATTTATTTAGGAGCTAAAAGACATAGCGGATATTTTGAAGCAAGTATTCCTCATATTTCCTCATTACTGTTTGGGTCGAGGACTTATGGATTTAGTATCCGACCAGTTTCGCATTGATGCGCTAATGCAGTTTGGTTAGTAAAGCATTGCTATTTGTTTTATTCCTTTTTGAGCTGTGCATTTAAAACATGATAGCACTACATATTGTTTACATAATTAGTTTTGGTAGAGTAGTAGGGTTGATTGTATGTTTCATTGCTAATACTTTTAGCAATCTCAGCAGAGTTAGAAAGTATCCGATATTTATATACAGGGTGATTCAGAAAGGATAGACCGTTTCTCCCCCATGTGCACGATCGAAATAACGTTACTTGGATGTGTATTATGGTGAGAGGGCCATCTGCACATGTGATCATGGCTGACCTTGCACCATCCGTTCAAGGTCATCACGACACTAACTACTACACCGTACTTCCTACGCTACCAGTGTAAATTGGAAATTGTAGAGAATCATATGACGTAACTAACTGCGAAAAAAGAATTTAAAACTAAACCGAATGTAAATCAGAATTTAAACTTTAAATCAGAACTTACAACAGAATTTAAAGTAAACAGAATGTAAATCAATACATAAATACCAAAGAATACAGGCGAAAGAACGACACAGCAAACTATGCTACGTATGTATCACGTATCATTGCCCTTAAACAACTGCGTCAAGGCCAGGTTGTCGGTTACAGTCCATGGTCGTAGAACCATGTCGCATTCAGGGTGTTGCTACAAATGTTCGAAGTGGCGCCCGTCAACATCAATGCAAAGTTCAAGCCGTCACAGAAGTTCGGTGCGGACAGAGCGCAACCATGGCAGGGGTCACCGTGGTGCATGCATTGCGAATGCGGTCCTGCAGATCATTGATGTCCTGTGGTGGTATTTGGTAGACCAAGGTCTTGATGTGACCCCAATGAAAGAAGTTCAATGGAGTTAAATCCGGTGAGCGTGGTGGCCACGCTGCAGGGCATGCACGCCAATCCAACGACCGGTGAAATTTGCATCGAGCCATATACGCACAACAATTCTACCAAAATGGGGAGGTACCCCATCTTGCTGCAGGCACACAGCTGCGTATTCCACCAGCGGTAGATCCTCCGCAAAGTTCACTACTACCTGCTGCAGTATCATATCCAAATAATGTTGAGCGGTAAGTGCACCTTGGTAGAATACTGGCCCTACAACTACATTGTTGTATACCCCACACCACACATTGACACTCCATCATTTCTGATGCCGTGTATGGGTTGATGATGACCAATAGTGTGCGTTGTGGATGTTCACCATGCCGTCACGGGAAAAGTTTGCATCGTCTTTGAAGAGGACGGACTGAAGGAAGTCTGGATTGTCCTCAATCTGCGGTAACATCCAGGTACAGAACGCCACCCTACGATCGTAATCCCCCGATGACAATTCCTGGTGGAGGTGTACATGGTAGGCGTGGTAATGATACCTCTTAAGAACATGAACAACTGACGGGTGTGAGATACCAGCCTGTTAAGCTACATGACGGGTACTCGTGTGTGGATTTAATGCAACAAATGCGAGTACTGCAGCTGACGTGGCTTCATCCGTTGCTACAGGAGGTCGTCCCAACGGTGGATCAGGCCCTTCCTACCAGTTCGTTGGAGGTGCTGCACAGTGCGCAGTATGACTTTGTGCGAGGGTGTGTGATGTGGAAATCGACGGCGAAATTCCCGAGCAGCTTCTCTAGCCCGTGTACGACATTCTCCATAAATCACAACCATCTGAAAGTACTCCTTCACAGTGTACGTTGACATTGCCATTTGAAAAGGTTTACATACAGAATTGTACGTAGGGGGCATGTGATGGCGTGGATACATTCCGTACTCTGTTTGACGTACACTTTCCGTGAATATCATCATCCGTAACTGAGATTTGCATACTGCATTCCGTTCGTAAGGTGTTAACATTACTTTGTCGGGGTTTGTTTTTGGTTGTAGCCTTTACATTCTGTTTACTTTAAATTCTGTTGTAAGTTATGATTTAAAGTTTATATTCTGATTTATATTCTGTTTAGATTTAAATTCTTTTTTCACAGTTAGTCACGTCATATGACTCTCTCGAAAAACATCGCTGCAATTCATACTGTGAAAAGATCGATCCGTTATAAAATAACACTACCAAGTTCGCTAAAATTCACGACTCGGACTCACGCTTAGTCCAACAAATTTTCGATACCACCCAGATATCTTCATCAGGCCTTGAGGATTTTTCTGCTTTCTACATCAACAACATCGTTGTTTACTACGTCGTCTGCTTTGCACACTTTTGCATTCGAATTCGGCCGCGACCGCAGCCTCCCGTATTTATTGGGCTGCATGCGCTGTGCACTCGTAAGGATTTTGGCGCAAAAATTGGATTGGGAAGTCGCTGAGAGACTGAAGAAGTATGTAAATGGCAGCTATAGGCTCACGAAGACTGGCGACTTGTTGCAAGACGAAGATGAGATTATGGTATCATTCGACGTCATTAAGCTTTTTCCAAGTCTTGACCATCGGCTGATACTTGATATGTTGGCGTTGTCTCGGAGAAGATGGAAGGTACCGAGAGCCGATTTTGATAAAGACAGAGCAATGTTAAAAGTACTATTGTCATCCATATATGTTGAGTTCAATGGCAAGACATATTGGCAGGTGGGAGGGGCCCATATGGGCTACTCCAGCTCCCCAATAATAGCGGAGATGGTGCTGCAACACATGGACGAAATGGTTATGAAATCTATGGAAGGAGTTAAGATCTGGAAGAGGTACGTGGATGATGTGTTTTCGGCGGTGAAGAAAGATAAGTTCGAAGATTTGCTAAAGAAGGTTAACAACTGGAGGCCAGCTATAAAGATGACGGCAGAAAAAGAAAAAGAGGGAGTTCTACCTTACCTTGATGTGAAGTTGATGAGAGGAGAACGAGGAGAAGTTATGTTTGAACCATATGTAAAACCAATGGCGACAGATCGTGCTATTCCTTATACCTCGGGGCACCCGAAGGAGCAGCTCAAAGCATTGGCACAGAATGAGTTTGTCCGAATGATGAGGAATGCGAGCACGAAAGAATTAGCGAGACCACACTTGGAAAGAGTGAAAGAAAAGTTTTTAAAACTTGGCTACCTTGGAGGACTCCTAAACAGGTTAAGGAAGAAAGCATGTGCAGTCATAGATTGGGAAAGAAAGAAAGAAGGCAGAAGAGAGGAAGAAGTAGACAGAAGGGGCCCGAGAGTAGCTTTAACATACGTAGAAGGAGTTGCGAGCAAAGTGCAGAAGATTTTAAAAGAACAAGGGTTTAGAACGTATTTTAAGAATGTTGAAGGACTCAAGAAAAGAATTACAGGAAAGAAGGAAGTGGACAAAGTGGAAGGCAAGCGTGAGACACTGAAATCGCAGGACGAAGAGAAAATGGGGGCCGTTCAGAATACGAAAGAAGCAGTGTATAAGATTCCGTGCAGAGACTGCGATGCTGTTTATATTGGAGAGACCAGAAAAGGTGTACGAACCAGGGTAGCCCAGCATATGGCCAACGTGAGGAATCAAAAGGATGACAACGACATCGCAGTCCACTGCAAATCTTTGAAGCATGAGGTGGACTGGAAAGGCGCAAGCACCCTGCTCAAGTCGAATTCGGCACGAGATTCCCACCTCCGTTGCCTTGAATCACTTGCTATTCAACAACATGAAATGAACGGGGAGCTTTTGATGAACATCCAAGGCCCAGCTTTCCCTAGAGTTACACACCTAGTAAGAAGAGAACTCAGCGAGCGGTTGAACCATCAATGGGGACTCACGAGTGCACAGCGCATGCAGCCCAATAAATACGGGAGGCTGCGGTCGCGGCCGAATTCGAATGCAAAAGTGTGCAAAGCAGACGACGTAGTGAACAACGAAGTAAACAACGATGTTGTTGATGTAGAAAGCAGAAAAATCCTCAAGGCCTGATGAAGATATCTGGGTGGTATCGAAAATTTGTTGGACTAAGCGTGAGTCCGAGTTGTGAATTTTAGCGAACTTGGTAGTGTTATTTTATAATATGACTCTCTGTCAAGTAATACTTTGACTAGGGGGAGTATGATTAAGCGATGATTAAGAAAATACGACTCTGCGTAAAAATACGGGAGCACGCAGGTGAAGCCTAGTAGTTGGCAACTGCATCTTTATACTGCGAACATGACATGACCCGTTTTAAAGCACTTCGGATGGATTAAAACACTTCGGATGGATTAAAGTAGGCGCAACAGCCTACTTTTTGTAACGGAATGTAGAAGTTAGTGTTGTGATGACCTTGAACGAATGGTGCAAGGTCAGCCATGTTCACATGTGCAGATGGCGCCCTCACCAATCCATACTACAAATCCACGTAATGTCATATCGATTGTGCACATGGGGGAGAAACGGTGGGCACTGGTCCATCCCTTCTGAATCACCCTGTATATATCCTATGTACAGTGTGATTCACAAAAAAACTGCAAAATAGGCCTGCTATTTTATTAGATGTAGACCTATATAATGTAAGCATATAATATTCTTGGGGAAAGGGGGGGGGGGGTGAGAGCAAAAACACCCCCCCCCCCAAAAAAAAAAAATTCCCCATAATTAATTATTACAGGCTTCCACTGGAACACTAAGATCCACAACTAGGGAGTAATCATGTTGATGTCAACATTTTATTACGTCTTTTAAATAATATACTTACATTGTAAGTATAAGCCTATTTTTCAGTACTTATATATCGCCCTGGGGTGGTCCAAAAAAAATGCCAAAATTGATTACCAAAATTCGTTAC
The DNA here is from genome assembly GCA_023313725.1 of Lithobius niger. Lineage (NCBI taxonomy): Eukaryota > Metazoa > Arthropoda > Chilopoda > Lithobiomorpha > Lithobiidae > Lithobius > Lithobius niger. Next base: position 37,747 of record JAHWFP010029355.1, read on the forward strand.
GACTGCACAATATTTACAAGTTTAACATAATGCATTTTAGAGATGTGCGAGTAGACAAATTTTAATTCGAGTTGAGCCGAGCCGAGTTTGCAGCAGAAGAATCGAGTATCGAGCCGAGGTCGAGTATTTGATGGAGATATTGTGTTTCCTAATGTTCAAAGTATTAAAGGTTTACTCACTCAACTGGTTTTGCACGTCGGCTAGTTGAGTGAGTTAAACCTTTAACACTTTGAACATTATGATTACGAAACCTCAACGTAAAATGCCCATTTTCAATTTCAATATTGTGTTTGCAAGTTTCTCTTTAATTTGTTAAGATAATAAGAACAAATGATTTTCTAGTTTTAAGGGTATAACTTGAAAGTGGTTTGAGTTATTGACGTTTGATCTGCATCACTGAAAAGCTCTCAGCGAGATGATCGATTTGGTATATTGGAATGTTAAAATCTGTCAAAAATTGGCGAAGTTATCGCCGGATTCGAGTATGGATGCGAGCAGCGAGCCGAGTTCGAGTACAAGTTTCATACTCGGCTCGGCTCGAATTTTTCGAGACTCGCACATCCCTAATGCATTTACTGAACTTCCATACTTCGCCGTAGCGCAACACAGTTTTATTAAGTTTTTTTTTTGACGTAACGTATATTAATTACTCAAACTTCAATACATACGACCACCAGTTCATCTCTTTCCATACAATATAGTTTAGAACAAGATATACAATGTCAGCATAACCAAGGTGCCAAGATACCACATTTCCGTATATTACACTAACCTGAAACCCACACCCTTGAGGTACAAAGTTCCCCAAGGCCATACTCTATGACGACAAATAGAAACAGGAGGACTGAAGGAAAAATAGAAACCAGATGTAACCTCAATGTTGTCCCTCTCTCACCTCTCTCTCTCTCTCTCTCATCACACCACAAAACGCACACATGCATAGTGCCTAACAGTCTCTCATTGGCTGATGTAACTAAAAGGCGTTCTTCCTGGTTCCTGGTGTTTGGACGGGCAGTATTGGTCCATCGTCTTTCTATACGTCCGTTTCTCTGTTGTCGTTCGTCATAGCGTCTGGCCTTGGGGTATTTTGTACGTCATGAAAGTGGGTATGAGGTTAATTCTAGAAAAACTACCAAATATGTAGTATGTGAATTCGTATAAAGAACCCCATCTCATCCTTGGATCTTCGGCTTTGGTGGCAAAATTCAATAAAATGAACATAGCTTTGGTTTGGTGCTTTAACCCTTTGCGCGCCGCGATTTGTCTACAAATAAACCATCCCAGGCCATCATTTCCTGGTAAGTACAAGCACTGACATCACCCACTTCATAAAGTTGTTAAAAAGTTTGTCACATACCTTTATATGTGCAACTTGTTGTGTTTTAATGAAAAGAAATGCACCCATTTTTTGGTAGTGATATTAATGGCACACAGACTTCTAAAAATTAATGAAAAGATCTGAAACTGACAAAAAATTCAACACGAGAATTAAATGGACGTCATATAACGTTCGTGACACACGAAGGGTTAAATAAGTTAATTAGATGCATCTCCAAATGAGATTTCTACGTTATAATTACTTCTGTTAGGCCATGGAAAAAAATGTTTTGGTTCTCAGGCATTTTTTACAAGCCCCAAAAGTCACCTGGTGACCAGGCTTTTATTCTTATTTTTTATTTCTGTTTGAAACTTATGTAACCTGGTATCTTAAGTTGGTTCTTTCTGTTCAGTTTGTGGTAGTAAATTTCTGAACTATTTCAAACTACGACTAAACCTAATGCTTGCTGGATAATGTATGTGCAAGAACGCTCATCTCTCTCAGAAATTTCTCTTAAGTAACCTTTTTCGGGTCACTTTTTTTATTTTGCTGAAATAAAAGTCACCAGGCAGGGCCTGAGAACCGACAATTTTTTTTTTCGTGGCCTTATTATATTTTTATTGATGTAAGCAACAGTTGGATAGCTACTAATTTGCTTCGGTACTCATTACAAACTTGTGTATTTTTCTCAAGCAGATCATGTTTCTAGATGTGTGAGACTCTTTATTTTTGGGGCTAATTTCATCGCGAAAAAATTAAGGCATGGTGCTACAAATGGAGGAAATACTGTAAAATGTAAGGCTGTGCCGGTGCCACTTTTCCCGATACCGGTTCGATACCGGTGCCCGTTTACCCGGTTCCGATCCCAGTACCGGTACTATTGGTCATGTGCCGATACTTTGCCGATGCTGGTACCAATGCCGATGTCAAACGATAACTTAATAAACAATACAGAGCGTGTTGATACGTCAATCATATAATGGCTCAACAAATAGCTAATTAAATAGCTAACCTAAATAGCTCAACAAAATCATGTAATTTTTTTTCAGTGTTGACTGTAAACATTTTATACTTGTAGGCCTTTCCTTTACTGTCTTTAGTTGTATGCTAAATAATTTCAAAATATTCTATTAAGAAACTTATAGGTTGCTTAATTTTTAGTAGCATTGGGAACAATATGCCATATTAGTCATGTATGAAAACGCCGATTCAGGTACAAAAAAAAAACAAGCCGATGCCGGTACTTTTTCCGATACTTGTTAACCCGATGCCGATCCGATACCGGTACCAGTGGTACCTGCAGCCGGTCCCGGTACCAGTATTGGTATCTGCACAGCCTTAGTAAAATTTCAACATTTTATGATGCATGAACATTGATTGAATTGCTTAATATTTTTTTTTAGGTTTAACTAATGAGCAAAATCTGTTTGCATGGAAATTGTTGGGCAGAAATTTTTTCTGCATGCTCATGCAAGGAATTGGTGGCTTCATCCTGACCCTTCTCATTGAATATAAATTCTTCTGGAGACCGAAGTTAGTACAAGAAAGATAAAAAAGAAAATAAATTATTGACAACAGCATTTTTTGCGATGGTAATATAAAATTATTGTTTCTGTATTCATTAGGCAGTCAAAAGTAATTGCACAGTCTAAAGAGGGAGAAGATAAAGATGTGGCCGCAGAACGTCAGAGAATTCTATCTGGCAATGCGCAACAATCCGTTCTCCGTGTTGAAAATTTATCCAAAGTAAACACAAGTTTATTTTGTTAACTTCTCTCCATTGTTAATAGAATTTGGTCTCAGAGACCATCGTAGCACTTAACACTGTGATACTGGTGTGGATTATTAGCCTCAAAACCTTACTTAGCAATGCATTTCAGTTGGTAATTCAGTGTAACCGTGTTACACTCGATACCGAAAAATTAGAGGAAAAAGTTTTAAAAAAAACCTCTAACAGTAAGTGTCAAAGCGTAACGATCACAACCAACCTGTGTCACGAGTATCAATTTACAAACCATTGTAATAACCTGAAATCATGCTGCTCTCACTCGCAGAAATCTCTGCTCTTGTTTGGGCTCGTCAGTAGGGAATACTTTGTGGATGAGAGCGAAGGCACCTTGCTTGTGGTAATTTAACAAGCACAAAACCGGACGGGTATCGACAAGCTAAAAATCAGAAACTAGCGCTTGTTGGAGCTCCATTATACTGAATGTTAGGCACCCAAATTTAGGCCCATTAATGGCAGTTGATCACTTGAAAACAAGCTGCTCTCACCCACAGAGACTCTAGGTAGAATGTTTCGCCATTGTGTGGGCTCGTCAGTAGAGAATACTCTGTGGACCAGAGCAAAGGCATCTTGCTGACAGTAATTTAACATACATAGAACCGGACTGTTTCAACAAGCTAAAGCAGAAACTACTGCCGTTTGGGGCTCCATTCTACGGAATGTTACGCACCCTAATAAGCAGAATGAAGCCGCAAACAAGCAGTAGTTTTTGCTTCTTACTATATGTATCTGTAAAATACTTCCCATTAGTATTAACTTAGCATTTTGATGCGCGAATATATACCTCATTTAAATAAAAAAAAAAAACGAGCTTTGCTTGGCTTTCTCACCAGGTGGCACAACCCATAACATAAGGCAACATAAATAGGATTGCATCTGTATTTAACTCGACTAGTTGGTGTTAGTTTGCTCAGTCGATATTTTTTCGGAAATAGGTTGCCCAGTATGAACGAGTCTGGGGATTTTATTTTGGAAACCGTGGCATCCCATACACACCGTAAAACTTCCAAGTGACTTACATTTAGTGTCCAGAGTGTAGTAACTGCTACTTTATTAGAAATCGTTGCAGCATTTGTCGTATTTGTCTGAAGCATACTCTGGAAGCCATTCTTAAAATACTCCTGACATAGATAAAGATTGATCAGCATGCTGTGCAACAGAGTTGTTCCAATTCGGTAGAAGAAAAACGATCAGGTGTTTCCCAAGTGTTAGGGAAAAATCCGTTACTAACGTAGGGTTTGGAGGACATGACGGATCATTCAATAAACGGCGACAGAAAGAATGAATGCGATGAGAACGATAGGCCTAACCCACGCCTTTGTGACAGTTCCAAAGACAGCGTGTCGTCAATGACAACGGCAGCTTTGCAGTCGGCTACAGCGTTGGATTTTAAAAGCACATGTTCACCGATTTTCAAAAATGCATGGCTTCTCAACTTCATTCCCATGTGGTTTCCTTGCAAGAGTCAATCCTCAAAATCATCGAAGTGGAGTTAGCGGATCGGGATCATTTTTCTGTTGGTCTCGATCGCCCAAGGTATATTGACGTGCAGACCGAAATTTATCACCAGTTTTCACGGTCGCCATGGGGCCGAAATGTGGTGGATGAAAGGGACTTGGATGTGCGAAGTGTATGAGGACAGGTATTTTTCCTGGAATTGGCCCCGTTCGAGTTCACTGAGGGGTGGCAACGAGCGGCAACGGACTATGCCAACTGAGGAGTGGCGCTGGTCCAAAATGGCGGCGGATAGTGACGAGTGGTGGCGGATGATGAAAATGACGAATGGTGACAAATGATGAAAGTGACGAATGGTGACAGAAGGTGTCTAGTGATGACAGTGCTGTGGTGCTGTGATGAGAGGTGTGCGCTTGTCGCTGAAGGGCGATGGCAAGTGTACTGGTGATGCTGACTGCCTTTCGAATCATCGATGGATTGCGACGAACGACGGCAAATGCTAAAGGATGGCGGGCACGCTTGTGGTGCTAAATGCTATTCGAATGAACGATGGGCGTATTAGCGTGGTGCAAGATTAGGAGCATTGTGCCATTAGTTGTTCCAGCCATAAACGATCTTTGTTTTGATAACCGAATTTGAATGCAGTAGCTTACTGTTCTACCTCACCCATGCGTTTTCTTAATGCATTGCAATAAATACAGGATGTCCCAAAAGTCCGAGAACACCCTCACAACTTTTTAAGGGGTTGAAAGAAAATAGTGAAACTTTGGCAATGTAAGTTTGGTTAAAGGCTCTACCTTTTCGCGCAACCGGCATTATGCCAGCCCCCCTTGGGGTGGGAACCCCAGGGACCCCAACTTAGAAATTTTCAATGGAATGGGGGGAGGCGGTAAAGGAATACCTTATTTGAAAGATCTTCATTAGGCGAGTAGATTGCCGCAACGATAGCTTCGATACGATGAGCCCATCCAAAATGGCAGCCAGTCAAACATTAGGAATTTTCTCTGCATCCCTATATCTTATTCCACTAAAAACATCATTACCAGTACAGTTATGAAACATTTGAATAATTTTAAAACCACAATCTTCTTCAATCATCGCACAAAAATTCATACATAAGACACTCACAGAGTCTTGCTTATTTTCTCGTGCGATGATTGAAGAAGATTGTGGTTTTAAAATTATGTCTTACTCTGAAAATTCCATAACGGCTTCTACTCTGAAAGTTCGTCATTCTTGATAATTGATTGTTGAAAACAGATTGTTACGCACAATTTCAGAATCAAAATACTGTACCAGTATTCTTGTAAATTTTCAACAGACCGATGACGTCTGTCTTCGTCAGGCCTAACCTACACAACTCAAACTTTTGTCAACTACATCGCCACCGTGGAATTCAGCGTTCGAAATCTGCGCACGTGCTTGAGTTGTGTAGGTTAAGCCTGATGAAGACAGACGTCGTCGGTCTGTTGAAAATTTGCAAGAATACTGGTACAGTATTTTGATTCTGAAATTGTGCGTAACAATCTGTTTTCAACAATCAATTATCAAGTATGTCTTACTCATACTAAAGTCGTCTTAAAGGGACGTAGGTGGCAGCAAAATGCTTCGTTCACTTTAGTTCCATCACACCTACAATGTCTTTTGCGGTTTGAAGCCCAGAGTGTGAGCCTTAGTGCGCCCCTTCCTTTCCGCGTGGCCCCCCCCCCCCTCCCCCTCTCTGAACGGAATAGTTTCACTATTTTCTTTCAACCCCTTAAAAAGTTGTGAGGTTGTTCTCGGACTTGTGGGACACCCTTTGTAAACACCTTATGGTAAAAAAAAACAACTTATTTTGAATTTATTTTTACCACCGTTAGTGTCTAATAACCAGGAATCTTCAAGGTTAGTAGTTTGAGAATTTAACTTAGGATTGTCCTTATACTTTTATCTTTAATTTTCATTCATTTTCTGGGTCCCTCAGTTGAGTGGTGGGTGAACTAAAACTCCACTTTGGGACGTTGGCCACACAATGCATTCGCACGGGGCCGCTGCTCCAAATTTTTACAATCACCACCATCTCCCTACCCCGCTTGGATCAGGGGCTTGTACTCTCCTTGTTAAGAAATTCCCTGTGGGTATCTCCAACATGCACCTTGATACGTTGCTGAAACTGATGCCTGGTCTCTCTGATGTTGGAAATACCCAGTGGGGCGTTCCTTTCAGTGGCATTGCTCACACCATCGAGCCCCCAACTACCTCATGTCTTGGGGTAATACCTCCATCCTAATCAAATCTAATTCCCTATAAGATGAGCACTCGAGTCACTTGCCATTTGAAAATCGTCAACAAGATCCCTCTCATGAACGTCTCCGAACCAACGTGTGAAGAAATTGACAGACTGTTAAACCCAGCGTGACGGCTCACAGAAGGCATCCAAACGAAGGATCAGTGGTCCAGACGATGCGTGTTTATTTTGAATTGTGCGCTTGCTTCAACCATGTAGTTTTTTTTTTAACTTTTAGTTGTTATTTTCGTCTGAAGCTGGTGAACTCTTGAGACTTCTCCAAAAATTCAAATCAGACTGTGTAAGTGGGAATTCTATGGTGGTGTAAGTGGGAATTTTCTGCTTACACCGTCAAGAGAACCACTTTGAAATGTAATGTGTCAGATAAGCTTTCAATGTCTGATACAATCCCAACGACGTAGTGGTGGCTGAACCCGGGAGTTGGCAAGGCATTGTTTCAGCATTGGGGAATACCATTCATAGAACCCGTAAGAACTGATAACTGTTGCACTTTGTATCACCATTGCCAGACGAGCTAGCATGGGCAACGGACAGTCTCAGCCTGTCCTGGGATGGAATGACGGTTTATGCATTCCCATGCTCCAGAAATGCTGCGAAAGATGAACGTTCCAAAGGGAAACTTTATTCTGAAACTCCACTCTGGCTGTCGGGCCCTTGATTCGTCTATCTCTTTGAACTGAACTGAAAGACCGATCCAACTGTCTCCCTGGAGGATCTGCTGTCTCAACACGAAAGCAAGACCTTGCTCCACCTTGCTGAACAGCGCTATACTTTCACACTTGGAAACTCAAGCTATCTTTCATACTATTGCACTACTGTATTTATCATTTACACCCACCCGCAAAATATTTATTTATTGATGATTTATTTACCTCACCTTACACTTCCAGGCTTACATTTCTGATGCTTTTTTGAAAACTTAAAGTAAGAAAGTAATCCGAAGAATGTGCATTATAAAAGTGACAAAAGCTTAACAGGTGGTTAGGTTAGGGGCCCTACATATGCCTTAACCCTTTTCTTCGAGTATAAGCTTGTATACGCTTCTCCACAAATCGCAAACAGATGCATTTTTACTAGGGGTGTGCGACCTCAATAAATTGACTTCGAGTCGATTCGAGTCGAGTACCTGGCGAATGATTCGAGTCTCAAGTCGAGTTCCGAGGTTTTCCAAAACTTTTAATTCAAGCTGAATATTAACTGCCAAGTTACAATATAGAATTGTACCAGTGCTTGCTACAGAACACGCGTTGAAATATCCGGTCAACTCTCGCTAAGTTTCGATTGTAGGCTAAAAGTATAAATTCAAAAACTAATTAACTATTTAACACGTAAGAATGTAAGATGATTTATTTAATTAATTAGTTTTGATTTCTGCAATGCTTCATATTCGAAACATTCGTGCTTTTGTAAGAAGGTCGAGTAGAGTTTGAACCCAAGTTGGAGCTCGACTGGACTGAATTTTTCGAGTTTTGCACATCCCTAAATTTTACGCGTCTCATGATCTCGCAATACAAATGACCAAAACATAATTATTAAGCAGTTAAGTTACATTTTTTGAGGTCTTAAGTCTGGACATTTAAGAATTAAAAAAAAAATTGCTATGGTGCATTAATAATAGTTCAAAGGTTACATCAAAATTTGTGCTGTGCTGTGATGTACTTTAGTGGGGAAACTAGCAGTTTTCACTAAGGAAATGGGGTTGAAAGTTCTCATAAATGTCGGCGAATTAAAGAGTATTACCCGTATTATTCATTAAAAGTTATTCATTAAAAGTATTACCCGTATTAGCAACCTCTTTTTGTTTTTTTCAGATTTATCATGCGTCTAGTTGTTCCCTTTATGGGTGTCGATGTGGAAAACGACGTCTAAAAGCTGTCGATCAGTTGTGTTTTGCTGTAGGATATGGAGAATGTTTTGGTCTTCTTGGCGTGAACGGCGCTGGAAAAACTTCCACATTCAAGATGCTGACTGGGGATACATCTGTAACAAGCGGGAATGCTTTTTTGAATGATTACAGGTTAGTCAACTCCTCTATCTCCGTCTTCAACTGTAAATCCCCGGGAAAGAAATTCCCACATTTGTTGCAGAATTGATTTTTTTGTTACTACTTTAATTCTTTTGAAATTCAATTTGTGTCAATTGTATAGACTTGAGAATCAACAGTCGTATTTGAAATAGTTCTGAACAAGATCGAAGTGACTCGGTGCTTGTTCATTCTGGTGGCCCAACTATGGGCGACAGATTAGTTAATTTGTGAATGCCGTAGCACTCTGTAGGCAGAAACCGGTACCACTTCCCCTCAGGAAAGAGGTGCTGTTTCAACACGGAGGAAAGACTCTTCGTGCGATCCCGGAGATCCTGTCTCTTCACCCATGGAGACTTTAAGGACCACTCTGTAACCCTTGGGATTCACCCACAGGTCGCTGATAGGATATTAAATTCCCACTGCACCGTTGATCAACACCAACAAAGTTTTACAAACTGAAACGGCAGAAATGGTACAAGTGGTGTGTGAAGGAGGAATTTATTGAATGCCGGTAATCGGTGACTAAATGAAGGAGGAAGTGAATCCATGCCACCCGAGGGTAAAAGCGGTAGAAATATTTCTTGGACGCCTTTTTCTGGCAGCATATCAACCATGACCATCAAAGGTTACCGATCTGTTATAAAGTCGGTGTTATGCTCTAGGGGGATCCCTCCATCCTAAATCCTGATTTTTCGTGGATCCGTAAGTGGGGGGCAGGTTATGGCACCACGGTTCCCGTTTGGAAGTCAATAACGTTGGATGCCTGTGTTCTCTCCATCATCGTATGTTGCTACATTCCTACGTTCCTTTCCCCACCATCTCTAACCGTGGGTCCACCACCTTGGCTACGGAATCTACCCCCCAACAAGCTGTTGGAAGCAGAAGTGAGTAGCTGCTGGAGAAGGGAGTAATCTGGTTGTCTTCAAACAACTCTGGTTTCTACAGCCCCGCTCTGGTGATCACAAAGAAGAACGGCAGCATTTGGGTGATCTTTAACCTTCACTGCCTCAATTGAGCCTCAAGTGAGCTTGTTATTTTTTGAAAGTTAAACAATATGTAGCTTGATAAAGGATAATGAAGAGCTACTATACAATTTGTTTCTGTATTTTGTCTTACTGGCACTCATCTCATGGCTGATGAACCAGTCTCCCATATGTAGGTTGGCACATGCATGAGTGCAGTCAGACCTGCAGAAGGACACGACTGTAGCTTGTTTGTTAACAAGCCTCAGCTTTATAATTTGGTGTCTTTTCATGTGAGGTTACAACAAATTAAAAACAAGCAAATATTTAAAATTTGTTTAAAATCTACCTGTAATGAAATTTCGGTTGTTTTCGTCACCGCGAGGGTTGCTTGATCCTGTTTACTGCAAAAATAAGACATGTAAAGTAACAATAAATGTCATTAAGAATGGGAGAATAAAATGTAATGTCACCACGTGGCATCTGATAGCTTACTCATCACTGGACTCGCTTAAAGATTCCGTCACATACTATCAGGAGCTCTCAAGTGATAAGCTGGCACGTGCGGCAGTAGCGCAGTGCGACAAGCGCGTGTGCAACCATTTACAGCAGCGAGTTACTTTTCATCTTTAGCGATTGTAATTTTTAGCGATATTGTTCCTACAAAAATAGTAGCACTACTTTCTCACCCGTTCATTAAATTAGAAGTTTGGGCATTTACCCGAAAATATGACAAGCTAAAGCTTTGATGAAAATTCTAGTAGTGGGCATTTGTCTATCTGAGCGTTTACGGTAAATTCATGCTTCTGTCGAGGTGTTCACTGCGAACCGGCGCCCGACCTTTAGCTGACCGGTGCCGGTCCGCAGACCACACTTTGGGAACCGCTGATTTAGACGACTGGCTTTTTTTGGGGAAAACTTGCTCGATGCTTCTCCTTTATGAGCTCCAGTTTGCCTTCCACTGTTCGCACATCTGGACCTAGAGTCAACATTGCGATGTGTCGCTTCCTGCCGGGTCAGTCCTTCGTTTTCCTTGGTGCGGAAATCGACCTTGTCAACTTCTTGATCCGTCCATCCCCAGAGAGGATTTTGAAACTGTTTACAACCTTGGAAGTCCTGCGCCAGCAATCCTGGATCTCCGCATGGGACTTCGAGTCAGTCATCAGCAGTTAACTGGTCTCCAGTGCAACGTTTGTCCCTCTGTGCTTGGAGGACCAGGCCCATGCATTGTTTCCGGAAGGAAGAGCAGTTCCCCCAACTCTTTGTGGGAGGATCAGGTTATTCTAGCCAACCTTCCTTGGGATTCTCTTCACTCGTGGCTTCGCGCGGACAACGTCTCTGCGGCTCCGGTTCATCTCCCCCCCCCCCCCTCCCCCACTCACACACAGATTTCATTTTATTTACAGACCCCTTGACATTGACATGGGGTGCCCACATAGATAACCTCACAGCGTTAGGAATCTGTTCATCTCGGAGAAGAAGACCCTTCACATGAACACACTGGAACTTTGAGCCATCATTTATGCTCTAACCAAATAATCCGCACTCCTGCAGGACCGGACAGTTGCGGTCATGTTGGATAACACTATGACTGTAGCTTATGTGTCTCGGGATGGAGGGACCCACTCCCAAATGCTGATGGAAGAGGTTTCGGCCCTGTTTTCTCTATGTCAAGAACTTCACGTGTCTGTGCTACGCAGAAACATCGCGGGGAAGCTAAATGTGCTGGCTAACAAGCTGTCTCGGCCGAACAAGGTGCTAACCATGGAATGGATGCTGTCCCCGAAGATTTGTCAAGCGATCTTTCAGCCGTAAGGATGCCTTGGATAGTTCCGTTTGCCACACGTGACAGTCATTAAATACAGCTTTACATCTCCCCATTTCCGGATACCCATGCTTAGTTGCTGGACTGCTTCAGCCTGAAAAGTGAGACATGTTGTTCGCTTATATCTTTCTCCAGTTCTCCAACAACAAGCTTTGGGAATCCAGCGGCGAGTTTCTGCTTGTAGCTCCGCTTTGGCCAACAGCACCATGGTTTGTGGACTTGCTGTACGTAGTCCGGGAAGACCCTGTCTCATTGCCGCTGTCATTGACGCTTCTGACGCAACACAAGGGCAAAACCCTGCACCAAATCCCGGCCATTATTCATCTTCACACGTGAAGGTGAATCTAAGATTGGCAGGTTTTTCCTCCGCTGTAACACAACGATTTCTTCAGTGCCATATGGCGTCTACCGTAAAGGTTTATGATGAAAATGGTGCAGGTGGTTTGCCAGGTCTACTGGCAATTCTGTCGACCCTTGTGGTTGTTTATCTAGCTACGTTTTTGGACTATCTTTTCCAGGCGGCTCTGGACCATCTATGTGGGCCGGTCTGTCCCCCATTGCCATTAAAAAGTATCACTCAGTCATTAATTCGGTGTTAACTTGCATTGGTCCACCCGAAGCAGGCAACAGCAAGGTGATTTCCAGGCTTGTGCATGCCTTCGACTACCTTCAACTGCGGGTCCGTCGTCTGTTTCCTTCTTGGCATATTCTTTTGGCGTTATCAAGTTTGGTGGTCAACCCTTACGAGCCTATACATAAAGCATCGTTGTTGTACTTAACTCAGAAGACTGTTTTTTGTAGCAATAGCCATGGCAGCTCATCAGAGAGAATTAGCTGCCTTCTCCAAGGAAGGGTGCTACAAATACAAAGAATAGCACCATGTCTCTGCCATTGGAGTTCTGTGCAAAGAATCAGCATCCGGATGAGGCTCCTTGTCCTGTTGTGATCAAGGCCCTGGACCAGGTGGTGGACCCGTCAACTTGTGAAAGATGACAGTGCCCTGTTCGTGCTTTAAAAGTTTATCTGGAATACACTCTACTTCTGCGGGAGGTCCTAATCGCAGATGGATAAGACTTCCCCTAGAATACCACTTTCTTCTGGTGGACAAAAACCTGTGACCCCTTCTCCTACTCCGTTTCCTCCAATTAAGATCACATTGTGGATTTGAGGTATGATTCACCGGGTAAATGACACCGACGTAATGGCCTCTTGTTGTTACTGGCTGCTCCCTCAGCCTTATAGATCTTCCCCAGGCGATGCGAGCACACGAGTTGAGAGTATTGGGCATTTGCAGCTGGCGTGACCTTGGATGAAATTGTGACCGCCTGAGAATGGTGCAATAAGAACACTTTTGCTACTATCTGTGAGACGTAAGTGGGGCTATAGACGATGAAGGAACACATCATGGCTGGCAGCACAGCTGGCAAGAAGTATGCCTGGCTGCTCGGATGAAAGTGTTGCCCATTTGCTTCAGGTGGGTACCTGAAGCAAAACAAATAAAAATTAATTTTAGGTTTAAAACTTTGTTATAAATGTGTGTAACTTTTTTTTTTCTCCTTGTTGTTTAGCATCCTGAAGAACATGAGTAAAGCACGGAAACACATGGGTTACTGTCCGCAGTTTGACGCACTGGACAGTTTAATGACTGCTCGAGAGCATCTCGTTCTGTTTGCAAAATTAAAAGGTGTTCCTAAGGAAAGTGTTGACAAGGTAAAGGATTTACCGCTGCTGACTTAAATCTCCATGTTATTTATTGTTGTGCAAAATATGTGCTTAGTCCTTTGTACGCTGCATTTCTTGTGTACATGCAGACAGTTCTTGTCATCCCACCTACATTTGGTAATGGAGAACTAGATGGCCCAGGTGGGAAGAAAGGGCAAAAAAAAAAACACACCAATGCTAGACAATGTACGTAACATTTTGAAAAAACGAACCATCTAACTTTGAATGTTCGAAACAATTTACGAAGACAATTTCACGCTCAAATTCAAAAATATCAAATCCCGAATATGCGAATCTGCGAATTGTCGACAGGCTGCTGACTAAGGATGGAAAAATTAGTCCGTCTGTCCTCTTCAGGCCACCACAAGTAGTTAATTTACAAATTTACATTATTTACAATGTCTATGCTCATCTGACATTGTAAATAATGTAAATCGATGTGTGAGTCTCCTCGAGTGTATTTTTTAGTGCCCCTTGTGATGTGACAATTTTTAGTTTAATTTTGTTTTGTTCTGATGAAGGTCAAAGGGTTCAACGAAAATTCAATGGACAAACATTAGTGCACATTTTCCTGTGGTGGTAACTGTATATTTCTTTCTGAAAATGTCTCTTAAATACCACTGTTATCCCAGCTGACCTGTTTTGTCTGTGGCCATGGTCACGCGTTAAACTTAGAAGTGCAAGAGGCAGGATATATTTATGCTTCTTCTATGACAATACAAGCACGCACTAAATGTTCAAGGTCAAATGATTTGAATGACCCGTGAGTTACTTGACTTAGCTGCAATCATTGCTAGCCAGTTTTCATACAGGAAAGCCCAAAAAAACTTGAGCACGAACAAAGAACGTTGTAGGTTTGTTCAAAAAGAATGTTTTCCGTATGGGAAACATACAATACATAATAGTAGAAAACCGTATGAAAAAGTATGGATTATTCACTTCTGTTACAAACAGTACATTGAAAACTTCCAAAGCAGTTCTTGCTGTGAAATTTGATACAGTGTACTTAAATTCAAGAGGATGAAATACTGTACAACCAAAAATGCCCAATTTCACACGAACAGACACTGTTTACTCAAAAACAATATGGCCGTAGGCAACTTGAGTGTCCCGAGATACTGCCCAGACGCAGCCAAGTGGACCTTAATAAATCCATCAGTCTGTTGGAAGCCTTTCACTGCCCGAGTTTTTGGTATCAATAAGCAAAAGGTTCTGATGTTTTGCAGTGTCCAACATTTTTGCCATTTTACCAAAGTACTGTTACTGTTACATTTGCTTCGCACTGTAATTAAATGTGGAATTCCCTTCTCATTACAGGTTGCAGACGTGGGCCTCACAAAACTTGGCCTGCGATTGTATGCCGACCGCCAGGCTGGAACCTATTCGGGGGGCAACAAACGGAAACTTTCAACTGCAATCGCGTTGGTTGGCGATCCTTTAATTATATTCTTGGTAAGTGTGCAATTGTTTACAGTTGAGCTAATGTCACTCTGGCAATTTCAAAAATACTTGCGTGTTTAACAGGTACTAAGAGTCTAATGTGGCTACTGGAGTATGGTTTGTTGAATTGAGGGCTCAATAAAAAACTGCCTTACCCACTTCACTTCGGAATTTACTACTACGTCCTTTACAAAATTTGTCATTGTTAGGATTAACGATCAAGTTTCTTAGCACCGACATGCATTTTGTGGAGCTGTAGTGGGTTTTTCTCAGTAACTGTCGTCAACTATTCATAGCTTAAGAAGAGTAAAAAATCAAAATTGTGGGGATGACTTCCACTCACTTCTGCCCCACCTAACATCTAGGTTGAAGGCTCTACTCCATCAACTGATACAAAGGAGAATCAGTTAAGGCCACCATATGTACTGGCACCTAAATGGAAGAATGTCCAAATGGTGTATTGAAATGTCAAAACTGGTTAATTTTTGGCAGTTGTCTCAAAAAATTTAATTGACTCGGTCACACAGTGACTTTCGGAATGAAGCTCAATTATGGCTGTAAAAATGCGTGAGCTAGCCATCAGTTATAAGCAAAGCGCTTCTCAACAACTCTGCATCAGATCAGATGTATTTACAGAACATGTAGAATGTTCTTGAACAGTAAAAAAAAAAACCATACCGTGACAGGAGAACACAGTAATAGTTCTTCTCTACAATTTCAATGAAAATTCGTTGTTCACTTTCCTCAGAAATATCCGTCCAGTCAAATGGACGCTAATTGTTAGGAGGAAAAACTTTTTTCTCTTTACGATGTAGCGTCCATTTGATTTCCGTGCTACACTGAACTTTCTGAGGAAGGTGAACGACGAATTTTCACCGAAAAATTGAAAAAAGAAGTATTAGTGTGTTCTATTGTGGTATTGTGTTTTTTAGTTGTTTAAGATGTCTGTTGCATACTATGGTAAATGCAGATTGCCGGATTGCGCTATGCAGAATGTTCTTATCACCCTACCTGCGTTTAGTAACTACACTGATTCAGTTGGGAGTATGGAGTATCCACAAAAACAACTGTTCCTTGTAAGGGTTCGTGAATGACGCCCCCGAAGCATCGAGAGATCGTCAGTTATGCAGATTAAAACCGAGCTTAAAAAGGGTATTTCTTTAGATACAGTAATAACTCTTGCACGTTGTGTAAGAAAACAAGGTCAGAGAAAAACTGGAAGGAAACGACTCTTAGTATGTCGTCGTAGCAATATGTTGTCGTTAGGCTGACCATATTTTCAGCCCTACCATCCCAGTTTCCGTGACAAACTTTCTGCATGTATGTTATTTACAACTCAAAATAAGAAAATATTTTCTTATGTAACATTTAAATTTCTCTTATAGGATGAACCAACAACAGGAATGGATCCTAAAGCCAAGAGATTTTTATGGAATTGTATCTTAAAAATTGTTAAAGAAGGTCGTTCTGTGGTTCTTACAACTCACAGGTAACATTTAGGCTTTCTATCTTTTCTCCATTGTGGCTCGGCATGTGCCTTGTCTCAAGGGGTAAAACAATATTTTTAAAAATCCTTTTTTTTTTCTAGCATGGAAGAGTGTGAAGCATTATGTACAAAATTAGCCATTATGGTTAATGGACAATTCAAGTGTTTTGGAAGTATTCAGCATTTAAAAAACAGGTAAGTTGTTTTGTAATCTATGAAACTCTAATCTAACAATGTGCCCCATAAGCCGGCTCTACACGACTAAGTTTAATTCTGACATTTCTCTAACCAAATGCACAGTAGAACCTTGATTAGCCGAACTAATTTGTACTGAACGGGGTTCGAAAAATCAAACATTTTGGATAAGCTCATGTTTATTTAATATAAGGTAGTATGCAGTTAAGACTTCAAATCAGAAATGAATTAGTGCAGTTTATAGAAGTAACTAGCTAAAGCCTGTGCTATGCGCATTTGGTGTGGGATGCACTGTTCGCAACATTGGTACAGTTTGGTCGCTCGTGTGCGTGTCCATACTCGCCAAACTGTTTCTTCAATTACATTTTTGCACATGCTGGCTGGCAAGCGCAGATTTTCTTTCGCTTCGCTCACTCAATCAGAGCATGCGCCTTCTTCTCCATCGACCTCGAAGCCGGCTATCTACACAATCCTCTCCAGCTCTCCATTTTTCACCTGTTCCTGTTTATGTCTTCGAAGTCCTAACATTCGTACTCTGCACAGCCCCGTTGATCTTCACCGCTGTTCTTCACCCTGTGACCTGCTACCTTCATCAGACAGAAATCGGGGCCCCATGCCTATTTAGGTTACTAAGGAATCTGTCAAGGCAAGGATTACTGCAAGTCCACCAATCCTGCATCCCTTTTTTTTCGGGTCTCGGTTTAGGAATAAATGTTGCAAAATGCAGACTCTCGCCAGGCCAGATTTTTGTTTTCCTAGGAGCGAAATTTGATCTCATCAGTTTTTCTTGTTCAGCCCTCTCCCGAAAGGGTTCTAAAGTTTCAAGTTTCTGGAAACCCTCCTACGGATGAATACAGTGATGGGGCTCCAACTCGCTTCTGTGGTCGGCTTGATGGATTCGTCTGCCTAACTGACAGAGAAGGATGTAAGGGTAGAGCTGGTTTCGGTTCTACGGGCCTCAAGGGTGTCATAGACCTCCTTCTACCACCTACAGTTCTTCCCTTAAACATAACATATAAATGTACAATACGAGGGAGAGGCCATGGATCGTCCAGTAGGGGATAGTGATAAAAGTGGCGTGACTGTGCTAACGAGTTGAAGTAAAGTTCAAGGAGCAACTAAAACCAATACAACAGTACTTACGATGCGTAGTTGTAACAACTGAGTTGGTGCAGAAGAATCACGGAAAGAAACAGAAAAGCAGGATGCGCTGGGTAAGTTCTTTATCCATTCATAAATTATAATGCAGGAAAAACAACATGTAAAGGTGAATTCTCCACAAATGCAATTACAATTCGTGAGAAAACGTAAGGGAAGGAACCCAAAGTTAGGGCCAACATGTCTCCCTTTTGAGAAAAAAGGACAAGTCAGTCAAAACTAGGAACATCAACAATAGATTGGCCTAACGTTGTAACAATGTTGAGTTTCTTACAACAATGGCAGTGTGGGGAGATTGTTACAGAAAATGTGAGTTGGGTTTTGGTAAGGTTGGAGGAAGAAGAAATACGGTTAAGGAAAAAGGGCACACACCACCTTGCACATAAGGCCGACAAAAAGGGGCGCTTAATTAAACTACAATTTTGCGTTTCAAAAACTTGTTCCTCATGGACTCGGGAGATCTCGCCCAATTCACTGGTTCAGGAAGGAAGAATGATCTCCCCGTTCTGACTGGACTGATGTGATTCCTCTCATCAACCTTCTTACTCAAGACCTGATTTGGTGGTTGACTCCTAACCTGCTTCAGGGTGTACCAGTTGACGAGCCGACTCTCAAATTCCTCTTTTTTTACATACGCGTCAACTTCAGGATGGGTAGCCAATTTTGAGGGTCTCTTTACCTCTGGAACTGGGAGACTGAGGAACAAGTACTTACACATCAACGTTTTTAAACTCCGCGTGATTCGTCTGGCGATTTCTTTCTGAAGTCTTCTGTTAGCGGGAAAGGCGATCACCGTGATGTCAGACAATACGACTGCGTTAACTTATGTCAGAAGAGGAGGAGGGACCCACTCTCTTTCCCTCATGACTGAAACATCCCACTTTTCGAGATGTGTACCCCACCATTTGCCGTTCCCTCTTCCTCTGTTGAAGGACTCCCTTCGTGGACCTCTGTGCAACGAGATTCAACAATCAGCTGGCAGTTTCTGTGTCCCCTGTTCCAGACCCCTTGTCTTGTCCATCGACCTCATGAAAATGAAGAAGGAAGATCTCATTCCTCTCCCTCTCATTCCCAAATTTTCTAACACAACACAGGAATGAATCCACCCAAAATCCGATGTTCTTCATCTTCACGGGTGCAGATTTTAACTATGAATTTGAAACTTGCAGGATTCTCTTCCCCAGTAACCAATCAATCATCTTCTTCTGTGCCACCGGAAGTCAGCTGTCAAGATTTTTGAAACCAAGGGGAAGTGGTACGGTTGGTGCACTTCGAACAATTTTGACCCTTGCAACCCTTCGATTCACCTTTTCGCCTCTTTCTTAGAAGACCTGTTTAACAAAGGACTTTCCCCAACAGCTGTCAAAGGATACCGTTCTGTTAACAACTCTGTTCTGTCTTGCTTCGGCACCTGCCCTGCCATCTAGAGCAAAATCGTTTCTCGACTCACACTCACCTTCGAAATCTTCTGCCCCAACACATGTAAACTATTCCCGAGGCGGAATCTTCCACTCGTTTTGGAAAGTCTTTCTAAGGCTTCATATGAACTCCATATAATGATCTCGCTTCTTCATCTGATTCAAAAGACTGTTTTCCTTGTGGCGTTGGTTTCAGCCCAAGACAAAGCGAGCTAGCTGCGTTTTCAAGAGAAGATGACCACCTATGCTTTTCTACGGATGGGTTCTCTGTTACACTGACTTTCCCAGCTAATTTCAAAGTGAAGAACATCAAATCCGATTCTGTTCCCAAACCAATCTCTGTTTAAGCTCAGGCACCAATTGTTGACTCTGAAGGAGGAGAAAAAGTTCAGTCCAGTGAAAGTTTTTAAACTCTATCTTGAAAGGACTCGCATTCCTCCGACGAGAAACCCACATCTGGAAAGAATGGTACCCACTACTCCCCTGTTTCTCTAGGTTGACAAGGTTTCTGAGGAACTAATCCCACTCCGTACAACTCTCATTAATTAGGAAAGTGGGTTTGTGATACAGCTAAGCGCACTTATGAACTCGGACAAAACCACATCGACATTCCTAGTGACGTGTGGACTCACAAACTGCGGGCATTGGCTGCACTCCTCTAGACCAGATAGTAGCGGCAAGCTCCTGGAACCAAAACACTACCTTCATTTGCCAGTATCTATGTGACACCAGTGGCTCAAGGAGTGCACAACAAATCATTGAATTAACACTGCTGGCCAGTGGCCGTGTTGGATGATAACCAACCACGTCTTGCTATATCCTTAAACACCTAACCTATTCCTTGTACACAGTGGAATGAACTTGCACACAGTGAAAGGTAATTGTACTTAGTGGAAAATACTTGTTCACAGTTAATAAGCATTGCACACAGTAAACAGATTTTGTACACAGTGGTTACGTCACACAGTAAAAGACCGAATGAAGAGACCTCTTAGGTAGGTGTCTTTTCTAGCTGAGCAAGTTGGTTCTACCTGTCAGCACATATTACTGAAGGAAGTATTTTGCAGATAGTAAGAAACATTTTAATACTGTTTAAAATAACTTTTTACTATCCCAAAATACTTACCTTCAGTAAAACGCGCGGCCCGGCACCGCCTTCCCTCTTTCACTGAACCTACCTCTTTACAATAAGGCAGTATTATGAAAAAAAAAACCACCTGTGGACACTGCTTTTAGAAGAAACGGCTGAAAAAAACAATTTCTCTTTCTAAAATGGCATTTAGTTACAAGCTTAAAATTATGTATTTGAATTATTCCGCTTTACAATTTTGTTATTTTCTCTTGTTTCTCGTTAGATTTGGTGAAGGTTACACAATATTAATAAGAGTTTCTGGAGGAACGCAGAATATAAACCCAGTGGTGCAATACATTCATCAGAATTTTCCGCAATCCATTCTCAAAGAAGAACGCTACAATCAAGTTCAGTTCCAAATTCCTCTCAAAGATCTGGCGCTCTCACGTTTATTTAGTGTTATGGAGGATGCAAGAACAAAGCTGAACATCGAAGACTACTCTATCACGCAGACAACACTTGATCAGGTAGGAACCTCACATTTTCAAATAAGTATGACTTGGACTATGAAAAGTAAACAATTTGATTCTTTGGAGGCTTCCGTCTGATCGCACCGCTCACCTTGGTCACTGCTTCCAAGTGGCTGGTGAGACACTGCATATCCTGAGGCTGATACTGGTGCCAGATTCTATGCACGCATTGGGTTGGATTTGATTACAGGTGCTTGCCAGAACGGATGTATGCTGAAAGAAAGAGTCCATTACATTTGTCTACTTAAACAACAAGATCTTATTAACTCAAATTCTAGTGATAGTCGCGTTAGTCTGAAATAAGGTTCTATAGAATTAAGCGGAGAGGCATAAAAAAAACCGTGGTTTTTCTTAGGAAGGTCTGAATGGATTTAGGCATCAGACGTTTGCCGAGTGCACGTTGGTATAATGTGAAAAATGTACTATTAATTCATATGAGAAAACGACTAGACAAATTATTAATGGTATGAAAGTGACACAAAGTGCATTCCAGCAATAAAATTACTAATTGGAGTTTGAGTTAACTGATGTTTGAGATAACAGGTAATTTTGTTTTGACTTAACCTATAATTTAAATTTTGATTGTTTTCCAAGACACAAAATCATGCTCAAATTCAAAAACAACAAATCCTACCGATTTGCGAATTTTTAACAAGCTGGAATGACTAAAGATGGAAAAATATAGTCCTCCTGTCTTCATCAGTGCACCACAAGAGCCTTATTTATAAGATTTACATTATTTACATTGACCGGCATACATCGATCGTTCTGGAAATTAGCAGATGACTAGGACGCGACTCTAGCACGTATCCTCCTGTATAACGAGGTGGCATTCACTGCTAAATACGGGAGGCTACGTTGAGAGGTGCGTCCTAGTCGTCTGCTATTTCCACAACGATCGATGCACGTCGGACAATATAAATAATGTAAATTTGTAAATAAGCTTCTTATGGTGGCCTGATGAAGACAGGAGGACTATATTTTTTCCATCTTTAGTCATTGCAGCCTGTCGAAAATTCGCAAATTGGTAGGATTTCTTTGTTTTTGAATTTGAGCATGATTCTGTGTCTTGGAATTTTTTCGAACATTCAAAGTTGATTCTTTTTTCAGTTTGATTATTTTGTTTGATTTAATGAAGTTTTGCTGAGTGACATCTTGTTGTGGAATCTGATAGAGCCAGCTGAGCACAGTAGCTGAAGGAATTTCTGTGGGAAGGGCAAAGAAATTGAAAATAAGATGGGAAAATATCAAGGAAATTGGGTTTGTGTTACTGATTCAGGGCTGTGAAAACACTTGTGTGGACACAATGTTTGGTTGCTTTTGTGGAGGGGACCAATGCGCCTCCCTCTGGATGTACTATTGGTGATCATGTGGATGGGTGATTGTAGTGCATCGCACATTGATTCATTGGCTACGCCAGAAGGCATGCATCGAACGTCGGAAATCAGTTTCTTTGGTTACATCGGCCTTGGCATGGGCATCGGTTTTGAGCAGCAGACATTAAAACGATCATAATCCACAACTACTACATTATTTAATATTTTGTGACAGATGAACTGGTTTAAATTTCAGGACAACCATATTAGAACTGCAGCAATTTTAGGTTTTATGTGGGGAAATCCTCGCAATCATTTTTGATCCCATGAATAATGTAACATAGTTTCACTTGACTTCCTCTCTTCGCTTTCATCCACATCTACTGACGAGCCCCAACAAGGGCGAAACTGTCTCTCTAAAAATCTCTGTGGGTGAGAGCAGCTTGATTTTATGAAAGCAGCTAAATTTCCTGCACTACGGATCACTGGATATCGGTATCGGATATCTGCCAATATTTTTAAACATCGAAATCGTAGTTTGCATTTGAACACATTGCTGCATCCTTACCTGAGGGTAGAAGTCGATGGGGGGGGAAATTATTCCAGCACTGGAATAAGTCGCTCTCGGTTGAAAAATAGGTTGAAAAAGAGGAAAGTACCCCGATTTGTGCAATTTTAGTTGCTTGTAATTCGTGGATGTTTGCAAAACAGAAACAAGCAAATTTGTTTAAAAAAAGGAATCTAATTCCTGCCCATGAGTAGGCACAGGCCAGACACATTGTCAGGGAGTCTAGGTTTCTGCTGCGGCAAAATAAAATTCCGCGGACGTAATGCTCGTTTCTTACTACCTGCAAATACTTACTTCAGTAATTATGCTTAAAATCATCATTTTACGCTATCACTGCTCATTTATCAACTAAAAAACTCCCGTTTTTAGCTTGTATCCAAACTTTCTCTCCTCTCCCGCCAGGGGCGCTGCTACTCCTAACTAGGAGGCCGCCATCTTGTTTGTTCCCCTCATCATATTTTGAGCATGTTGTTAGGGTTGGACGTGTTTGGCATCGCTGCCTTTGTTTTCTTGTTTGGAAGCAAAGTTATCAACTTTTCTGGGCAGAATTATGACCACGATAGAAGAATCAAACGATCTATTACGTTGGAGACTCAATTCGAAGAAATTTGTTGCGTGTAGCTGCAAGAAACAGTCAAGAGATTTTCACTCTCTGTGCCGTGAGTGCCGGCCCTGCAACTTCGTCACCAAAGTATGTGAACTGTGCGATTTACATTCGTTCCAGTGTGAAGGACATTTTGCATACGTGGAAGAAATCGGATCAGAATGCAGATCAAAGGGCCAGGGCAGCAACGGCAGGTTTGGTTGATGACGAAACGGCTGCAGGTTGTCAACCGGAGGGAGTAAACAAGATGGCGTCAACAAACGAAAATGACTTTGCTGAAATTCATGAAAGTGTGGTGGTGTCGGATGATGCAAAGTTGGTGGATGATGGAGTAGGACAGGTGCCGTTCTCAAATGAAGAGTTGCTGGCGTCGATGCAGACCACAGCCAACGTAATTTTTGATGCGAAAGCCACTTGTATGGAGCAACGAATTAAGGACAAGGTGGATTCGGCAGTGTCGGGGATGGAAAAGAAGTTCGGCGCCCTAATGGCTGATATGCTTCACATGTTGCAACCATTGTTAGCCAAAGAAGAAGAAAAATCATTGGATAAATTAGGAACCGATGTGTCTGTTGTGACGGACATCAAGTCGTCATCTTCGATGCAGTCGTAGTGCGAATTGCGAAGTGCGATGCAGTCGCCAGCTATGCAGTGCCGTGCCGTCAGGAGGCGCCACGTGTCGGAGTCCGGCGGCTGTACGGACCTAGTGAAGAGCTCGGCGAAGAAAGGAAAATCTGCTAGGGCGTCCACTCGCAGGTCAGGAAATGATAGTACTCAAATGGCCGCTCCCGGTGTGGGCAACAGCGGTTCGTATGAGCACTCCAGCGAAAAATCACGCAAAACTGTAGGAGTAGTAAAGTCCAGTGAGGACAAATTTACGAAACTACTGGACATAATGAGTTTGTTTATGGCGTCAAACACCAGAAGAGCGTTGAGCGTTTAATTTTTAAAAGAGTACCATTAAAAAAAAAAAAAAAAACCACCTGTATCGTTCCTGCCGTAAATCTCCGAGAAAAGGAGTAGGTTATAGGAACGATAGCACTAGTAAATAGCTATCTCTTCCCAGCCGTAAATCACCGAGAAAAGGTATAGGTCGTAGGAACGAGAACGCTGGTAAATAGCTATATCGTCCCTGCCGTAAATCTCCGAGAAAAGGAGTAGGTAATAGGAACGAAAACACTAGTAAATGGTTTTCTCTTCCCAGCCGTAAATCACCGGGAAAAGGTGTAGGTCATGGGATTGAGACCGAGATGTACGTTGGCATGGGACATGTTGACGGGTTCCGCAGCGACACACCCTCGCGTCAAAAGTGTCGGGTCGTGTCGCCATCGTGTCGTGTCGTGTCGCCATCGTGTCGTGTCGTGTCGCCATCGTGTCGTGTCGCCATCGTGTCGTGTCATGTCGCCATCGTGTCGCGTCATGTCGCCATCGTGTCGTGTCATGTCACCATCGTGTCGTGTCATGGTGCCATCGTGTCACCTGTACAAACATCGTTCTTGTTGCCAGTGGTATGAGGTTAGTAAAATGGGGCTTTAGGAATGCCCCCCTATTTTTTTTTTTTTTTGCCTTC
>JAHWFP010029356.1:1373-22170 GCA_023313725.1 Lithobius niger
TTGCTTTAAACACCTACATCAAAGATGCAATAAATGGGGCGATTTATAAATGGGTCTTGAATACGGAATGTTGAAAAGTTGGCATTCTTGGTTCCGAATAATTCGTTGCGAAGTTATGCGCTCAATAGTAGGCATTATTCCGACGGTCAATCGGGCTTATTTTCATCAACAGTGGTGTACCTCAGGGTTCTGTTCTTGGGCCGTTGCTGTTGTGATTGTATACTAATGAGGCTTCCTCGGTTTCTAACTCGTCTGAGTCCATTTTGCTTGCTGCTAGCGCAACTTAGTTCATTTTTGGTAGTAATATTAAATCCTCTAGTGTTATATTAAATGTGAAGTATATACAAAAAAATATTGGGCATAAAAAATTTTAATGTGAAAACAGAGATTGTGTCTGAGACGTACGGCTTACACAAACCGTTTAAAAAAAAGCGCCTAGTTATAAAAAAAAAATAAATAAATAAATAAACATTTTTACCTGGCACTGATCTTTATACACAGAACATCGCTTGTTTTGTTTCCTTGAAGTTCTTTAACGCTGCATGAGAGAACCGCTTTCGTGTATGAGAGAAGCGCAATAAAATTTGCCCGATATCCTTCCTTTACGTTAAAAATGGAGAAAAATTCAGAAAAAAAACTGCGTATAATCATAAATTTGAGTAAAAAAATCTTCTTGTTGACCACTGATGAACGAGCGGATGAGATGGCTTGCAAATGGTGACTCGATTTTTCATTTTGCCAAAACCGGAAGTGTTCGGAATTAGTTTATTTTACGTTAACAGACTGTCTTATCAATATTTTCATTTGGTTCAGGAAGTGTGGAAATTTATTTGAAAAATTAAAAAAAAAAAAGCTAATATTTATTTGAATTCACGAGCAGAAAAACAGGGTAATCAGGTTGAATGTGCAATATCAGGGTTTCTTACGGCTGAAAAGTGTCTCGGCTCTAGCCGTACCAGCCGTACCGCGTCCACCGGCCTTGACCCGGCTGACCCTGTTTAAACACACTTTCTTTAATTAGCCCAGAGTCATGTAAGGCCTCACGCTTTGATGAAAAGCTCTACGGAAAAAAAAACTTAATATTTTTATCGGTGCGCGGCTCGAAATAGTTTTTTGCGACCACGGCAAATGCGACCAACTTGTTTACAATGGGTGACGATTGGCCGCTCTCGGGGCGCACTTGAGTCTGAGAAACGATAGTTGGAGGTCTCGTTAACCCTTTCCCTCCGGCTACCGGAAATTGGTAACTCACATTTTATTTTTGTGGTCGGGGAAGGAGCAAATAAAATTGGGAGGTTTCCGAAAAACTCAGCTGAGTGATTGAGAGAGGGAGGGAGGGTTGGGGTGCTGTAAGTTTGTTAGACTTCTGCCTTGGAAACATTTAAAAAAAAAAATTCAGAATATCTATAATTGGCTGCAGTACGATGCGAACTGCAAACCTTCTGGTTTACAGCCTGGGGGTGTAACGGAAACGGCATGGGAGAGCGTGTAAGTACGAAAGCATTGTTACAATCATTGTTAGTAATGACGGCATCATGTCTGATTAGACATAGGGCCTTAGGGCTTCGGGCAGATGACCAGGAGTGGTTAACGCTCGTTAAACCCTTTAACCCTTTAACCCTCATGTCTGATTAGAGGGCCAAACTTCGGACAATGACAACGTGTATACTGAGTGCGTATCTAGACACACGCTAGTGTGTCGTCACAAATCTAAACAACGTTGCCAAAGAAATTGTGTCTAACGTCCAATTCACGAAAACAAACAAAATCTCAACATGAAGCCAAAAGCTGGTAAAGAGACCACCGAGTTGAGAGTCGTTCGGACTCTCAAAAGGAGTGATATGAAATTAAAATATTAGAAAAATTACCACTCAAGCTATTGTTGACGTGGCACTTTATTACACATCTGCAGGGTGATTGAGTTGAGTCTAATATACAATTAAAAAAAAAAAGAACTGATATCATATCAAAAACCAAAACTGGTAAAAGGGACCGCCAAGTTCCGAATGGTTCGGCCCTTCAAAGGAGTGATTTCAACACACCAAAATTATTAGTCAGTACGATTAACTTGGAGAATGTTTTGGTGATATCAATCACTCCTTTAAAGGGCCGAACCATTCGGAACTTGGCGGTCCCTTTTACCAGTTTTGATTTTTGATATGATATCTCTTACTACAAGTGGACGTAAATACGCACCAGAAAGTATATTTACTTTTCTTCTTAGCTGGAGCTTCTTTTCCCGTCGTTTGCAATAAATGTCTTGTGTGTTTACCTGTGCCAACATTTTACTCTTAACTTCGGTCTTGTGGCGGAAGGAGGAGGAGGGGGGGGGGGAGAAAATGCCCTTACCATTTGCCCTTCTTCGGCATGACAGTGTATTAGATGATTTTTTTAGCACATTAAATCTTTAAAATTTAAAACTACACCCGACGAGATTGCAGTGGCCAGGAACCCCGGCCACTTCGAATAGTCGGGCCTTGGACTTACTACAACAGCAGGCCTCCTACCCTGACTGAAATCGGGAAAAAAGTTACACTATGTTACGTATTGTGCATAAGGGGAATCGTTAATCCGGGCTGCTTTCGTTTGTAGGCTTCCCCGCCTTGCAAGCTGTTGGCTTGTATTGCAATTGCAGTACTCCCGCTCTACTCTGTGCTCGTTGCCGTTGGATTGGAGTAGCTTGTTGGGAGTATTAAAAAAATTCACAATACGTATACAAATCGAATACGTACATCACTACAGTCATCGTAGACTCATAATTGGGGGAGGGGGGGTTGTTTCAGGACGTGCGGGCCGCTTGAGTGACTGGACCTGGGTACTAGGGGTCCATCCCACCCCCACCCCTCGATGTGGGGCCCCTGTCAGTGGCTGTTAAGTCTGTTTGTCTGTTTGCAGAAAGGAAAACGTCTGTTAAAAATTTCAGACGTAGCCTCCGAATCTTGTCAGAACACGACGTGAATTACTGTCAGAAGCCTTTTTTCTATTACTGCTACTCAAGTCCACTGCTGTAAGGGCACGTTTGCACGCTTTGCATTCTCGCAGCTAGAGGCCAGAAATTATCTGAAATTCAAACATGGCGGCGGTTTTAACTCTACCAGCTCGCAACGAAACGAGTCAACAGTTGAGTTTAGAAGTGAATGAGTGGGAAAATTGTTTCGTCAGGAGTTGAGCTCGCTGTCACGAATTATAAGACGCCGAGCATTTGCTCAAGAGATGTCGGATTTGGCTAATCCAGGAAGCGTTGTCACCATGGCAACGACGCCTTTACCATCGCGATTGAGTTTCAGCTGCGAGAAAGTAAGCAAAGGCGAGTCGGTTGCATAAACGCTCCCTATAGCAGTGACATTTGCCGCCATATTGGCACCAGACTGGCACCAGTATGGGTTTTGGAGGGCATAACTGCAAGGTGCACTACATAAAAATGGAGGGAAAAACAACGGAAGAGCGGATTTCTTAGGCTTAAAATAACGTTGTTTTCTCCAACAACAAAAATCGCGCGTTTTAGGTCTAAGAAGTCACTCCTCACAGCATCGGCTTCAGTATGACGCCCTTCTGTTTCTCTCTGCAGTGCCCCTTGCAGCTAACCCCTTAAGGCTCCAGCATAGAGTTATATACAATAATACTACGTCGTGTCACTGCTCTATTGTCTGCGCGGCGTATCTTGAGTCCTGTAGTATTTTTTGAGCGGCTACGTCTTCCTGGAGGAGGCAGCTTTAATCGCCGGCCGCCACTGTTTTTGTTACCATGTTGGATATCAACAAGGCGCTCTAATACCAAAAACGTACAATCGATTATCTGTGTTCGTTCTGTGGTGAACTCAAGATAGGCCGTGGACACTATAAAGAACCGTTTTAAAATATGGTCTAGCCTGTTCCATTTTGGTCTTGGCATCGAACCTCAACCTAACCAACCCTTGCTGGTATATTACTAGCGCGTCAGCAGTTACACTGTCGACAAAATGGAGCGTACTTTTTTTTGTCGGCTTTTTGAACGGCGTGCTCTAATTCTAAAGTGTAGCTGCATTTTTATTTACTTTTGCTGCCGTTGGACTTCCTTTCAATACCAATTTTGAAGGCACATTTTGTTATTTAAGTCATGTTAATGGTGTTGAAAGGAAACCGAAAGGTGCCACACAAAAATAAAAAAAAAATTAAAAAATACAAATGCAAACCTATTTACGTTGCCTTTTGGACTTATATGTCAGATTGCCTGAGCGGGGAATCGAACCCACGACCTTTGAATCTACCACTTTTGACTAAGGCCAATATTGCTCAGCGGTGGACGTCGGCCTTTGGTTTCAAAGGTCGTGGGTTCGATTCCCCTTTCAGGTAGTGGACAGATAAGTCCAAAAGGCAACGTAAATAGGTTTGCATCTGTATTTATTTAAGTCTTGTTGCGCCTTCGGCTTTCCGTTTTTAGTTTTAAAAAAATTGCAGCGACGACGTCTCGAAAGCCGATAAAAAAGTATTACAAACTAAGTGTCAAGTGTGCCGTAAAAAACGGTCATCTGATTAAAGTTTCACTTTACTTGTAAAAATGTATACGGATAAAAATGTATGATTTATGTTCAAATGCCGTATTGAGAAAATTGTATCTATTTAAGTGCTGGTGTGCTTTACTAATTAAAAATCTTGTTAAAGCACAGCAGTACTTAATAAATGAAATTTTCTGAACATTTCGTCAGAAATCATACATTTTTATCTCTGTCCGTTTGTTTTAACAAGAAAAGTAAAACTTAAGTCATATAACCCATTTTTACAGCACAGATGAGGATTTTATTTGTAATCCGTGTACCTTGTTTATGGCATGCAGTAATGTAGAAAACAATAAAAACAATAAAACGTGCCCTGCAGCATGCTGAAATCCTAGCGAAATCATGTTTCTAGGGAATTATCTATGGAAAGAAGAACTTTTTTCTCAGTAAGGTCCCAGAAGTCCACGTTCTTCTTTCCACGGATAAGTCCCTTGAAACAAGATTTCGCTTAAATTGACCTTTCATCCAAAAAGGATTTCTGCGAATTCTTCATCAGTGGGACTTACCGTTCTCTTGATTCTGATTGGTTCGGAGAATGGGGATTAGGGTGCCCGTACAAAATGGAGGATTAGATTCGATATGATCCTGCGTCTGTAATAAGTTGGTATTGCTTATCGACCTTCCCATCCTGCTCGTACCTAATACAACGTAAACAGTTAGTAAGGAAAAGTGTGTTTCGTAGATTTTTCTTGTCATATCAGGCGCGATCGTTTACTTCTTTAGTTAATTTTTTGGGTATTTGTGTAATAGTTCATTCTTTGAGTAACTGCGTCAAATGTTCGTCTATCTATACGAGCTGTATTTGATTCAGATTACTTGAGACTAAATAAAACTAATTTTGAAAAATGTCTATTTGTCATCATTTACCCAATAATGTAATCGGGATCCGCATTAAGTGCGAGGACTCATGAAACCAGGGACGTTTGACCGTCGGGTCAGTCCACTCAATGCAATGCGTCAGAGCAATAGTAAAGTTACTTCCGATCTTAAAGTATATACAGGCGAGATTGCTCAAAATGCCACAGTTGGTGACGTCATTACTTCGACACCAAAAACAATGGTGTACTTTTGATTGCCACCTTGTGCCAGAGCTGGTGGTAAGCTGTCTTTTGACATGGTACAACAAGCGTTTCATATTTTCAGTCCCATTGACGACTGGATTTAGTTGGCGTAAATGCACTCTAAAATATTTTAAACGTTTGGAGAGGACCGACATAAGTTTGAAAATGATTATTTACTCGTTTATTAGTCCCGCTTTGAGTAGTTCCATCCGCAAAATCAACAGCCAATGTGATGCAAGAATTAGTAACAACGGCGCGACCCAAGCCAGTGACGTCAGACGCGTTTGAGTTAAAACAAAATATAGCTGCTGTCTTCCCGAACAAAATTTAGCTGCTGTCTTCTCGATGCATCTCGTGAAAATCTCGCACTGTTGCTTAGTGTTAAGTGGCCCGACCCTACATAACTTGTATGCATTCAAACGTCCCTGCAAGAAACGTACTATTAGAATTACAGAAATTCTGAAATGACCCACGAGCAGGGCCGATTAGTAGGTAGTGACGCTTTTCTGAAAACGTGTTGAAAATAAGGCCTGCTTCCGCCAACGGCACCAGAAGGCAGCACTTGTCTGGTTCTCGTAGGAGGTGAAACTTGAAATAAACAATGGCGTCGTCGTTAGCATGGTAACCATGGTAATAGGGACCATACCAGCGGAAATAGGGCAACATCCGAAGTTGAAGAACTTATTCCGGGCTCAATTCATACTGAATAAAGTTCGTTACAATGAACGTAAACCATGGAAGAAGCTTCAGCCTGAACGGCCGATGACACGCTTGTCGGACGTGCTCGGAACACAAAACCATGCGTTAGATTTAGCTCCACTCTTAACGGCAACACGTTTTAAAAGAGAATGTTGGATTTTAAAAATAAAACTTGATCAGCCAGGTTATGATCTTTCTTAAAATTATTTTAGTTTCCTAATCTGAATTATGATATATTTTATCCGATTAATTTTGTATTCTTATCGTGATCAATTTGTTTAAATGACGCTAACTAGTTTTGGTCCCCATGATGCTTTGCGCTTCCGTTACTTGACGACAGCGCTCTCTGGCGGTAAATCACTGAAAGCAGGTACTTCTTTCGTCCAAATGTTTACCGTTGGCAGAGAAAGACTGGCACTACCTATATGTTCTTCTACACCCTGTCCACGAGCATCGTCTTACACTACAATACGGTCAAGACTATAACCGTAACACCAGAAAACAAACACGCACATCCTCACAACAAGTAAATTGGTCCAAAATTTCCGAAAATTCTCGACAGTTTGTGTGGAGGCGTATGTAACCCGTCTCCCAACTGCCTTCTTGCGTCCTATTTTGACGTTTTCCGGTGTTTTGGTTCATATCAGTCTGGTTGTTTAGCCTACATTTGAATCGCGAATGCAATATTTTGCGGTTTATTGTAAGAGATGCGCTGCAATTTCAGTGCCTCCGCTATGAACTTTTATTACACAGGTTTTAAAATCCCATCAGTTCAATCTACCCAGCCTTACAAGCTTCAAAAGAACACATTAAAAGGTACATCGGCGTGCAACTGACGTGTCTTCAAAACGGAAACAAAGTCACTTTAGAAAATGCTGACGCAAGTTTGAGAGCAATAATAACTAAATTATATTATTTCCCAGTTCTCTTCCCGGTTTTCCATCTCGAAACCTAAACCCCTCAACCTCTTTAGCAGAAAGAAAGGAACAAAAAACATTTGAGCAGGAAACAGCAGGAAGGGGAGAGAAGAATAAGAATAAAACCAATTACTCCAAAGGAAACAAGTACGAGTTTCTCAAACAGAGACGTCGTTATTATTATTTTTGGCATCGGTTTCCACCGCAAAACCAGAAACGTTCGGGGCGTGTGTCGGAAACAGAGGAATCGGGAAACAAGAAGAGGTGGGGCGGGGTTGCGTGGAAAGGGAGGAAGGGGAGAAAACGAAACACAATTTTCCATTCCATGCGAAAGAACCGAGTCCATTTCCACAACAATAATGGCTGGAAGAATAAGAACCGTCAACTTATTTTACTGACGTTTCCCGTGCAGCGTTCGCTGTTGTTGGAAAATTTACCCGTCGTGCATCATTGATGACGGCGGCCATTGTTAGCCGGGAACAATGGCGGCACGCCGGAAGTGGGCACAGAAGAGAGGCGGAAAAGCCTTTCTGAGGGCATGCGCCCCGATGAAAGATGAGCGTTGGGTGTGTTGTTCGCGGGCACGTGGAATAAAAGAAACGCCCTGCCATTGGTCGGTGGTGGTGAGGCAACGCGGATGACTTACAATGCTTCGTCCATTATTTAGATTCGGCCAAACCACCAAAGAGTAAAAAACAGATGCATCACTTTGACAAGAACGTAAGTCTTTTTGCAGCTATAAAACGCGTCATCAGAGTCGTTAGTTTATCCACCAAACACTCGATCAATTTGCGAATCCAACAGTTAGCATGATAATTCGCCCCAACACGCCTGCAATAGACAGATGACGTGGCAGATAATGTAAGGGTTTTGTGAAAGGTTGTTTAAAGACTGAAAAAAGGAAATGTTATAAACTTTTGCGGTAATAATTCATCACCCTTCAAACAGACACCCTTCAAAATAGAACTTCATAAGAGATATATTATTATACCTACGAAAATTTTTTTATTTGACCATTTGAAACAAAATTTTCGTTTGACGAATATTAGGTTTATGATGTTCGGTTTTTAAGAAATGTAGAACCAGCGAGTTTCTGTTTTTTTTTTTTAATTTTTTTTTTTTTTATTTACAAGTTTCATTTATGTGAACTAAGCCGCTTGGAATTTCTTGTTTACTTTGGCCTAAATAGGTAGCTGTGCACCCAGGCTGGTTGCAGGGTATGCTATATACGTTTAGTATATCTGAGTGAAATCTCAAAATATTCGTAACGAGTGGTGTCGAAGGGGGTGATTGGGGGCGGGGAGGCTTGTTGAAGTCGGTTTTGAAGTTTACTGCTATTTTAGCTTATAAGGCGAATTTTGTCTCCAAGTAGTTTTTACGAAGAGGATCTGTAATGCCCTTACTTTCAGTGCCGCAATTAGGGGGTGCAAAGGCGGGGGTGGGGGGAGGGTGCAAGGCAACCGGGCCCAAGAGGCACCCGGGCCCTTTCATTCAAAAGAGAATTCGGGCAAAAATTCGTACATAAAACTACTGTAAAATAGGCCACAAACTGGCTCCAAAAATTCTTTAGTCTTTTAGGGCCCTGTATTTTGTTCTTGCGCCCCCCCCCCCCCCCCCACACCCCATCCCCTCTTTGAAAATCATAGTTGCGGCAATGCTCCGTCCCTGTAAGGGGTTAAAAGGAAGTCGGAATTCAGTGATGACTTCCTGGATTGAGTAAAGTTATTATATTTACACACAGTAGAAAATAAAAGCCGTTCCTGAAATAATTGTGAGAAATGCACGTAAACTCGTCAATTAATGCCAGTTTATTGGCGGAGTGTGCATAATTTCTACGTAGCTCATTTCTAAGCCCCGCACCTACGTAGATCGGGTCAGTATAGGATTAATAAAGTTGGCCGTTCTGGTTGTTTGGGTCGACTTTCAAAAATGAACTATTTCAACTTGTTTAAACTTACGTGTAAATACAGGCCTAATTACACGTGGCACCAGCTAGTAAAGTGCCAACTAATTACTGCCCTATCAAGTACCTTTCGAAGTGCCTTTGTTTGGTAAATATTCGCTGACACAAGTTATACAAACAAAAATTAAGGCCTAATTACGTGTAAATGTAGGCCTAATTACGTGTAAATGTAGACCTAATTACGTGTAAATGTAGGCCTAATTACGTGTAATTGTAGGCCTAATTACGTCTAAATGTAGGCTTAATTACGTCTAAATGTAGGCCTAATTACGCGTAAATGTAGGCCTAATTACGTCTAAATGTAGGCCTAATTATGTGTAAATGTAGGCCTAATTACGTGTAAATGTAGGCCTAATTACGTGTAAATGTAGGCCTAATTACGTGTAAATGTAGGCCTAATTACGTGTGGCACCAGCTCGTAAAGTGCCACCTATTGAACTGCTGCTTTATTAAGTATTCTAAGTGCCTTTCTTAGAAAATATTCGCTAATACAAATTAAACCAACCAAAATTACACCTAATTACGCGTAAATGTATAATTACACGTGGCACCAGCCACTACCCTCCCCCCCGCCGCGGGGGGGGGGGGGGCCCCCCAGAATCAGCCCCATATTAATTCTACTCCCCTGGGCCTCAATTAAGAGTGGTGCGAAGGGTGCAGGACACCCGGGCCGAGGAGGCAAATGGGGGCCCTAATTTCTACATAAGACTACTGACAGATAGACACAACCTGGCCACTGCACTGTGACTGAGGTTGGCGCTAATGACCAAGTTGTCGACGCGCCATTAAGCCTCAATCCCCCCCCCCCCCCCAACCTGGCACCCAAAATTGTTTAGTCTTTTGGTGATCTACATTTTACTCTTGCACCCCATTGAAAAGGTCTAGTTGCGGCACTGCTACTCTCCATCCACTTTTGCAAACATTGATTAACCGAGTTTCGGTTGGGACTCGGTATCGCATCATTAAGACGACTTCTTTCAATTCATTTTATTATACGCATTTAGAAGTTCGGTAAGTAAGCAGGAAGAATTGATTTTTGAGCAAAAATAACATGTTTTTCCATCAGGTTGGTCTCTCGGGTGGGGGGAGGGGTCTCTATATTGATTCCTAAAAATGCGTTTAAGGACCTAAAAAAAAGGAGGTGGTTTGCGTATATACTCGAATACACTAATCGATATACGAAAGACGAAAGACGAAAGCCAGAAGATAAGGATTTTGGTCGAACAAGAAAGACGATGTCGGGGGATCAACTCCGCGGTCCCATCTCGACCCGAAAGTGCCACAGGCTGGCACCGTGCTCTCGTTAAAAGCTTCTTTCTGCGGGCATCGACCCAGCTTGGGTTTCCTCCGCCGCCGACCAATGAGAGCGCACATACGTCCTGGGATTTGGGTTATCATTAAACTACGTACCAATCTCAGCAAAAGAAACACAAAAAGAAACAAAGAAAGAAAGGAACGTCGAGGATATAAAAGATTCTTAAAGAAAGTAAAAGCTTTTAAAAGGAAAAAAAAACATACGAAAGAGATAAGGGTCCTTCCTGGTGTCGTAATGGTCGTGAACGAAAGTAGGTGGGGGGGGGGGGAGGATGTAACTACAACAAAATCGAAGTAAAGCTGTATATATATTCAAGTTTAAAGAAAAACATGTCTGTTTTCATGTTGTTTCTTTTGTTTTCGTGCTCGAAAGTGAGCACCGGTGTTGTATTGGGTATACGTTTCTTGTCCCCCGCAACAGTTAGTTAAAAGCTTCTTACGTCACGCTTATACGACACTGCTGCTTAACGATCGATCGCCCCCAGGCCAGGGGCGAATCGACGAATTTACAAGGAGGAAAGGGGGTCGAAGAACCTCTGAGGACTTTTTTTAATATTTCTTGCTTTTTTGTTGTTCGCCCCGCCGACAGGAGCCCATTTTCCCCGACAGTAACTTTTTAATTTGTGAGGGTCTCACTCCCCTCCCCCAATGTTCAGCCCTGAGGCTAGTATGTGCTGTTAAGTGCAAAATGTGAATCGGAAGGCACCAATTTCTGTTTTCATAAAAGCTTTTTAGTGCCTATAAATTTCGTGAGTTTGGCGGGAAGTCCTGGGTTCGAGCCCCAGTCGGGGAAGTTGTCTTTTCTTTCTTTTTCAGATCAGTGTAGCTTGACGTATCCTCACAAGGCCAGTCTTTAATGCAGACTGTTTTCGTAGTTTACTCTTTACCCTGTTTTTGTTTGTTCTTTATTTACGTGAAGTCATTTTAAGACATTACTTTGGGTATCGGCTTTCCCCCCCCCCTCCCACCACTCCTCCCCCACCACTCCCCTCCCCCCCTCCCAAGTTAGATCCGCCACTGCCCCTGGTGGATTAAAGGGGGATTGCCACTAGCTGACATGCGAAGCATCTATATCCATTTGCAGCTATCTAGTTCGGTCTAGCCCTTACTTCCAACAGGCGAAGGAACCCACAAATAAATTTCTTGTTACACATCAAACAATCCACGAGCCTCCTTAATTATTGAGTGTGAAGTTGGTGCACCCACTTGCACCAGGGAGCAAGCGGTAAAGTTAAGCCTAACGTCACCACGGGCGCTTTTTTTCTCCTATACCGACCGTCTTGAAAAACAGATTTTGAACCGATAGTTGGGTGCCATCTAGTGACAGTGATGTCGTTAACCTTGACCGATTGCTCCCTGGTGCACGTGGACGCACCAACTTTACACTCAATAATTAAAGAGGCACGTGGCTGGTTTGTTGTGTCAAGGCTACCTGGATGTAAATGAACTGCTCTCGCATGCGGATTGAACTGTGAAAGGTACTCGTAACGGGCGATACGCGGATTTTAAACTTAAAACACTGCATTCACACCAAATTATTACAGTTTAACAACAATGGCTTCATGTAACGTACCTCTTTGTCCACTCGACGACAAAACAAAGTCTCCGGAGGTTTAATTTCATGAATTTAAAACAGAAGAAGAACCAAGGTACGTGCGCATTATACTGCATAATACGCTACGGCGTTTTCAATTCTCATTAAAAATGTGTTAAACGATCCTTTGACGTAGCAGTAAATCGTCCGAAGACTTCAAGAATAGTCACCATTACTGTCAAATAATGTTCGTTTAGCGCTGCAACACGGGTAAATCTAATAATGAGAAGATATCACGTTTTTGTGCATCTCGCATACACTAATCAATGCTACGGTTTTTCGTTCTTCGTGCTTTCAGTTCAGCGGAACGCTTGGACGACGCCTCTAGCATGCTACGTGAAACCGAGCGTTAAGTCTTTTAAATATAGGAAGTCTTGGTTGTGTAAAAATTTTTTCTTTGGCGCATTCCTTGTGCAACCCGGTTCAAGGAAGAATGCCAGAAAGGATGGTGAATTCAGGCCGGGTTTGTTCCAGGGCTACGCAGTCTGTCCTTAGGAAATGTTGTCCGGTGGTTCAAGGATTTCTAGACGGTGGTCAGGGCTTCTAGCCGAGTGACACACTTCAGGAATAGCTGGTTAGCGGATTAGCTCCCAGGCTGAAAGGGGTTGCAGGGCTTTAAGTACCTACAGCTGCAAGCAGTACCCACCACAGGTGGTAAAATGCACTTCCTGTAGTATATCCTGGTATCCCATGAGCCATCTCTGCTAGCAGCTGCCCTCTAGTGGCAGCAGGCAAGGCCAGAGCCATCCTGACCACTGATCTCCAGGGACTGGACCATTCTAAGAGTACATGGCATAACTGGGATACATAAATAGTGAAACAGAGTGTACAGGATACATAACATGGAGCCACAGCATCAAGGTGAAGAGGCCCACTAAGATATAAGAGGAAGCTGTGGAAACTGTCGTTGCACGCTTGTTGAAATCAAGTGCTACATAGAACTAAATATATAATGATAGATGGCGCTACATGCTGCTACCTGTCATTCAGTAAATAGGCACCTTTAAAAAAAAACTGCTCGCTGCCATCTTCAAGCGATTGGCATATTCCCTCAAATCGTTAAAAATACCGTCATCATCTCGGTTGTACTGGCAATCGAATAAACAGAGTTGTATACGGCTGTGTTTGAGGCTTCATAGAGCAGTGACACGACGTAGTATTATTGTATATAACTCTATGCTGGAGCCGTAATGGGTTAGCTGCAAGGGGGCACTGCGGAGAGAAACAGAAAGGCGCCATACTGAAGCCGATGCTGTGAAGAATGATTTCTTAGACCTAAAACGCGCGATTTTTGTTGTTGGAGAAAACAACGTTATTTTAAGCCTAAGAAATCCGCTCTTCCGTTGTTTTTCCCTCCATTTTTATGTAGTGCACCTTGTAGTTATGCCCTCCAAAACCCATACTGGTGCCAACATGGCGGCAAATATCTATTGGCTTAGTTACATCCACCATAATTAAAAAAAAAAAAAAAAAACACAGCCACGTATGCATTAGATAATCACCAATTTTTTTATCACTGGAAATCGGAAATCCTGTTTCTGCAGCCGAGCTAGAACCTGTTTTGTTGGCGTATGGATGCATCTAGCATACATAGCATGAAAGGAGGAAAAGTGACGCATCCGATACGTCACCCCTGGCTTTTCGGGAAGAAAAGGGCCATGTGATGCCAGCCCTGTCACCGTGCAGGGCTGTCACAGTGAAATCGTAAATTTGTATTTTAACTTTTATGGCAAAATGAACCCAGATTTTATTACAATTTTTATGACAAATCGACGTCTTTGGTTTCATTTTTATCCCCCCTCCCCCTTATTTGACAAGTTGTCCGTCAGGTAGTATTAAAAACGCATGCAAAAAAAACAGAAGTCACGCAACACAGTCGCGCTTTTGAAATGGGCCCAAAGGGCCAGTTTTATCACAGCCCGTTCTCTTGCTATTTCTCTGACTGTTCTATACAGCAGTGACATAACGTAGTATTATTGTATATAACTCTATGGTGGAGCCAGTAACAGGATTAGCTACAAGGAGCACTGGAGGGAGAAAGGAAGATCGTATTATTGAAGCCAATGCTATTAGACTGGATTTCTTAAGCCCGGTAACGCGCGATTTTTTTTGTTGGAGAAAACAACGTTTTTATTAAGCCTGAGAAATCCGCTCTTAAAACACTGTTTTGACTAGAAGTGTCGTTGTTTTCCCTTACATTTTAATCTAGTGCACCTTGTAGCTATTACCTCCAAATGGTGTCTCGTAACCA
Source organism: Lithobius niger (assembly GCA_023313725.1). Taxonomy (NCBI): domain Eukaryota; kingdom Metazoa; phylum Arthropoda; class Chilopoda; order Lithobiomorpha; family Lithobiidae; genus Lithobius; species Lithobius niger. Next base: position 15,707 of record JAHWFP010029356.1, read on the forward strand.
ATATGACGTCACATGACGCTGCTCTATAGCAGAACTCTCATGACGATTTCCTTTTTCGTCTAAATATAGAAGTAAACCTATTTACGTTGCCTTTTGGACTTATATGTCAGACTGCCTGAGCGGGGAATCGAACCCACGACCTTTGAAACCAAAGGCCGAGGTCCTACTGCTGAGCCATACTGACCGCCGAGGTCATACCGCTGAGCCGTGTGTCAGTATATCTCATCGGTGGGACCTCGGCCTTTGGCTTCAAAGGTCCTGGGTTCGATTCCCTGCTCAAGCAGTCTGACATATAAGTCCAAAAGGGAACATAAATAGGTTTGCATATGTATTTAGTTATTTCTTGTGGGTCTTTGAGTTTCCCCGTCTTTACTTACTTACATGTTGCAATTCATTTTACTTCCGGTAAAATGGTTGACACTTTTTTGCACTTAAAGTGTGGCAATCCATTTTACTTACAGGTAAACGGCAATTTTCATTTTGTCCCAGTGTGTTACAGTCCATTTGATATGTATTGACATGTTGCAATCCATTTTATTTCCGATAAACTGGCTGCCTCTCTTTTGTATTGGCATGTTGCAACCCATTTTACTTTCGGAAAACTGCTGTCCATCTCCATTTTAAAATGGCTGACCCCGTTTTACATCATTATTACATTCCTGTTTAAAAACAAAAATGTCAATTCTGTACACGCATAACGGAGACATAATTTGCAGCACTTATCTTTAAAGCAAGTATAATTTTTATTTGCGGGTCTATAATTTATTCAGAAATGATGAATCCTACTTCTTCACACTCGACTTCGTTAAAACAACTTAATTTTCAGGCCTAATGTGTCACAATGCATTTCGCTTCCGGTAAAATGGCTGACCCTCTTTTGTATTCACGTGTTGCAATCCATTTTACTTCCGGTAACAGGGTGGATCCTCTTTTCATTGATTTGCTGCAATTACTCTTTTGTGATTATGGGTTGCAATCCATATAGCGGGGTTCTTGTGTAAAGACCTGTTGCAATGGTGAACTCCCGTTTCGACAAATCCCGTTTCGCCAAAAAAAAGCAGATTAACAGTTTTACAGTTTTGCCCTCAGGGGCCAGTCCCGTTTCGCCAAATCTCGTTTCGCCAAAACGAATTTGACAAAATTTTACGTACACGAAATTTAATACCTTGTTTCTATGTAATGGGGCTTTAAAAGGCAAACATTTAACAGAGACAAGCAGTGGCCAAATAAGTCCAGTTTATTTATTAGCGTTTTGAAAACTGGCAATTACAGACGGGAAAACGTGCGCGTTAAATATAATTGTTTAGAATGCTTGGGCGTCACTACGTCAATGCCAATATTCTCTTTTAAGAATAATTAGTTATAACCGTGATGGTTAACCTTTTCCAAACGGGAATTCCCGTTTTGCAGAATCCGTTTCTGAGAATCAAAATATTCTTAAAAAATTTAACATTGCAGAAGTTAAAGAGGCATGCCTAATTGTTAGTAATTTTTGATTAGTTGTAGTTTCTGATGGTATGTGTCTAGCCGCAGCGAGCGCGGTAGCGCGAACGAGCACATAATTTGAAACAAATTATTTTGCAACATGGGATTTTGCGAAACGGTTATTTGTCTATAAATGTCTGACCATTATCATATTATAAATGTTCGTATTTAAATGTTTTAAATGTTTCTTGTGCCTAAAATTTCGTGAACGGTATTTGGCGAAACGGGACTGGCCCCTGAGGCAAAAGCTGTTAATCTGCTTTCTTTTGGCGAAACGGGACGTAACCATTGCAATCCATTTTACTTTCGGTAAAATGCTTGATCCACTTTTGTACTGAAATGTTGCAATTCGCTTTACTGCCGGTTAAATGGCTTACCCTCTTTCGTATTAACATGTTACAATCCATTTTACTTCCGGTTAAATGGCTTACCCTCTTTCGTAGTAACGTGTTGCAATCCATTTTACTTCCGGTTAAATGGCTTACCCTCTTTCGTATTAACGTGTTGCAATCCATTTTACTTCCGGTTAAATGGCTTACCCTTTTTCGTATTAACGCGTTGCAATCCATTTTACTTCTGGTAAAATTCCTACCCCTCTTTTGTGTTTGCATGTTGCATCACGACTACGTGTTTTATCCAGAATAAAGAGCCCCCAAAGCCTGAAAATTAAGTTGCTTTAATGAATTTAGTGTTAAGTCGAGTGTGATGAAGTAGGATTCATCATTTACGAATAAATTATAGACCCGCAAATAAAAATTATACTTGCTATAAAGATAAGTGCTGCAAATTAAGTCTCCGTCATGCGTGTACGGAATTTAAATTTATGTTTTTAAACTGGAATATCACGTAATAATAATTATTTCCTGTTACATAACGAGTAATTTGGTGAGCTATTATAGGCATTTCGTAAAATTAGCTTAGGCCAACATACATTAATTAAGTGGTTCTCGGGAGTGGTACTGAAAAAAAATTGACGCGAGCGGGCGGTATTTTTTTTTTTTTACTTTTTATTCGTCATTTTTCAGATGCGGGCGATGGCTTTTTATTTTTTTCACCAAACAAAACGAAAACAATTTCTTATGTTTTGTTGTGGAGTACAATATCGTACGTTTTAATGGCAGTTTCAGGGTGCAAAAGTTGCATATTTCATAAAAGTCATTCTTTAGATCTTGCCTAAGTCCAAACAGGCAACTTCGTTCTGAGTCTAAGTCCCTAGATCGACAAGTTTTTAGTTGTGACATGGCTCTAAACCATCCTTAGATTCGTTTCTAGGCCATCACACGAATGGAGCAGAGATCTCATTTGGTCATCGGCTCCAGGAAATGTTTGGTGAAAATGCTGTTGCGTGATCGGAATGTATTTTTTTTTTTGGTAATGTCATAAAAAAACCGTTTCATGCGCTAAGAAAGGATCGACGCGTGCGCTCCTGAGAACCACGTAATTAATTTTTAGCAGGCTTATGTTCAAGTGTTGGGATTTTTTTTTCTTCTCCCAAATGCTCAAATTACCAAAAAAAAAAAAGAATGTTTTTATTTTTTTTATTTTTAGCAGGAGGTCCGCCCAACGATCGGACTGTCATCACATACGAACAAACGAGGGTCAATTTGACCATTTATTCCATTTTGGCCGCCATCGCTTCATTTGGGATTTTATCTGCCTTCATCTTTCTAATGATAAATATCCGATATCGAAATCAAAGGTAAGTTTTTTTATATTATATTTTTGTGTTATTTAACGTTAAAAATGGTTAAGTTTTGTTTTTAACCCTTTGTTAACCTTTTATTAATGGTTGTGCCGGTTTTTTTTTTTTTCACTCTTATAGCCGATCCTAATCCGATCATTAAAAGAAAATCACTGATATCGAATGCCGATACCGGTTACCGATGCCAAGCACCCGATATTCGATCCCAATTCTCAATTAAAGGGAAATCTCTACTAACTGCTGAAGCATGCATATTTCAAGAAAAATTACCTTTGCAATCTGTGCGTAAATAAATAAGTCCAAGCATAATTGCATAATATCCCAAAAATGTGGGCTTAAAATAATATTACGCAGATGAAATCATTTTAATGACGAAAACAATTTTAATTTAATGCCTGAACCAGTAGGTAATGGCTTGGCAACAGTAAACCGGGCCGCAGATACAACCCAATTCGTTGCGCTAAAACCTTCAAAATGGTGTATTCAAACGTCAAAATTGGTTAACGTGAAGTGAACCTACATTTGTTTTGGTATATTACCGACAAAATTAGTTGTTTTTTACCGAGCCCAATTCTACGAATACTGAAAATATCGGTAAAGATCTGGATCGTTATCCGGGATTGACCAATGACCAAGGCTGACCTTTTATCCTCTTCATTTTCTATTCTTAATGTAGTTGCATTTTTATTCATGTTTACTCCAAATATATACTCGAACGCAATTCTTCATGATTAATGTCCTGTCAGTCACCATGTAGAACATGCCGTTCCCTAAACATGCAGCCCCGTTTTAGAGTTTGAATTCTTTTGTAAAAGAGAAAAATGGATGCTTAGTTAGTACTTAAATACTTTCGCTGTATACGGTGTACGATAAAAAAAAAGAAACATACGTGAAATTTTTCAAGGTCCAAACTTCTTTCTTAGTTAAAAAAAAAAGTGAAAATGTGTGTTCATTTTTCTGGAGCCAAATTCGGTTCCGAGTCTGAAAAGTCGGGATTAAAAAAAAATAGCTGCTGGCAGCGAGAATTCCAAATCTGACGTCCATTTCGGGGTTATAGATTCTTATACTGCAATCGAAATTGTCAAAGGGTTTTAGCGAGCGTTAACCGCACCCGGTCATCTGCCCGACGAAGCCCTAAGGCCCTATGTCTGCAACACCCGGAATGGATTCTCAGGAGGTCACCCACCCAAGTACCAATTGGGGCCAATGCTGCTTAACTTTGCTTGAAATTGTTTTCTTGTTGTCAATAAAGTACAGATAATTCATATCTATATATTGTTACAACAATTGATCAAATAGCATCATCTCAACTAACGATGAATACTAATTTTGAAGTGACAATGGGTCATTACAATTTGACGTCATGTGGATCTTGGGCTTGGCAGATTTCACAAATGACGTCATCAGCGTAACCTTTTTGCTGGGGTGGCATAATTTCAACGTTGAAATCCGCAATTAAACTCGCAACAATGAATCGATGCTGCTCTACCGCACGCATCGCATCGTACTTCATATCGCGAGGCACGAGGAGAGAATCTACGTCGGCACCGTTGTCATGGTTACTATATAGAGACATCTCGAAAGCAGCATGCTCCGGTAAAGGGGAGAGGCAGCCAGCAGATTTAGCATCAACCAGGTAAAAGCAAGTGAGCGAGAAAATTGTCGTTAAGCATCGACGCACAAACGCGCCCCCATACTGTATATATTTTTTTTATTTAGGCAAGTATCTTACAATTTTTATTCGGCGCGCTATTGGCCTAAATTATTTCCATTTTTACAGCCTTCGATTTCAGAAACTCCGATCGCAAATAAATTATTGACAAACGATTGCAATTTAGAAAGGATAGCCAAACAGGAGAGTACTGGAGAAAGTGCTTAAACCAGGCCATGATCAGAAAACTATCAGACCCGATCTATAACGATTTTATGTGTTAGTCAATATGGCCTCCATGAAGCGGTCTTCCCGATAGCGTTGCCTAGCGATGGAGACATAGTCATCAGCGCAGCCAGCCAGCAGAACATGGCTTTTGTTCGTACATCACGCCATCTATTGGCAGCTGGTAGCGCTCTTTCAAAATAATCATTTAATTTAACGCAAATATGTGCGACAATTTTTTTTAATCTATAAAAGCATTTTTAAATAGATTTCAAAGTAATCACGCAGCCACAGTTAGGCTATTTATTTGCCGCTTGGAATAAACAATGGCACGTTTTTGTAATCAGAAAGTTGTTTCAGTGGTCATAGCGGCAGCTTCTCAAGTTGACGTTCTTTTCGTTGTAACTAGCACCCTCGGCTGACAGAAAGCAGCAACACAACAAATTATTCGTATCAGTGGTGCTTACGGTGGCCATATTTTCCAATCCTGTCACATGCGCTAGTTTCACACAGTAATCGCTGATTGTTCCAAAAACTTCATCCGGGTCTGAGGGGGAGGGGGAATGGCGAGCGGAGACTCACGCACACCTTTGCATGTGGAAACCAAATTTTCAGCAGGAACTTACTCTTCGTGTATTTAATCTGGTAGTTTTGCCCAAAATTGTCATAAAAAATTCTAAAACATTGTCAAGTGATGCTAATCGGTTCAATTCGGTCATCTGTTACAGTGTCGAAGTATACGAATTAATTCAATCAAACTCCCAAATAATACGAATGGAAACGGGAAATCGTTCATAATAGCAGGCCCAAGGCTCTCGCCACTTAGGCCTTAAGGGAAATTTCCCGTTTTCCCAAATGGTCAGTAAGCCCCTGTAGACACACAACAGCTCCAGCTCTGATCAATGCGTTAGGCCTGAAGCAAATGAAAAAGTGATCACAGGCAGAGCATTGACTGCCCTCCCCCCCCCCCACCACCACCTATTTAATGATCTAAATGATCTGAGGCACTGCCACTCACACCAACCACACACACACACAGACTTCCATCGTCTTTTACGAAAGCCGATCGGTATGATTACTGACATGACGTTAATGAGGAACGAGTTGCCAAGCTCAGTCCCTATCCTCCTTTATTGACACTAAACGAATTGATGAATTTTTTGATCCACCAACTCCTTTCCTGAAAAAGCCAAAAAAAAAAAAACGTAGCGGTGTTCAGCCAGCTTGTCAAATTTAAACGGTATTTGAGACTCTCAGGGAACGTGGCAGGTTACTCCATCAATTGGGCGGGACGTTAATTTCTTCCTACTCCTCATGGTGCATGGTGACTGGCAGGTCTGGAAGCTGATAATACCGTCAACTCAAGAAACGTTCCCAACACCTCCCCACCTTCTTTTTTTT
>JAHWFP010029357.1:0-10176 GCA_023313725.1 Lithobius niger
GGACAGTCGGATACGAAAAAGAAAATTTGACCTGGGGACCTAGTCTCTACTTGATCGCTTTCAAATCGCAAGCGGTTTTATCAAAATTCACGTGCGATAAAATAGAAGAGCCATGATTTGGCGCTCTCTTTGGTCAAAACCGCATGCGATTTGAAAAGCGCAACTCGAGACTAGAGGGGCCCTGGGCCCTAATGCTTCTTTTTGTGTGACCGAATACAACACGTGTGCTTGTAATAATAACAACAACAGAAAGTTTGCTGCAAGCACAGGGAAAAAAAGTGAAATAACGACCACTTGTACACCGAATCCTATTTCTTGTATTTCGAGTTCTTGCATTTCCAAGAACGAAGTCTTTCCAAGACGATTAATTTACGGTAACAAATATTTCGGTAATAACATTTCTATTCCTTGACAATTACGATGGGAGAGAATTCCACGTTTTTCCATACCATCCCAGTATAGAGCAGTGACACGACGTAGTATTACTGTATATAACTCTATGCTGGAGCCTTAATGGGTTAGCTGCAAGGGGCACTGCAAAGAGAAACAGAAGGGCGTCATACTGAAGCCGATGCTGTGATGAGTGATTTCTAAGACCTAAAACGGGCGATTTTTGTTGTTGGAGAAAACAACGTTATTTTAAGCCTAAGAAATCTGCTCTTCCGTTGTTTTTCCCTCCATTTTTATGTAGTGCACCTTGTAGTTATGCCCTCCAAAACCCATACTGGTGCCAATATGGCGGCAAATGTCACTACTCTATTGGTAATCAGTCAGAATTCCATACTTTTTGAGGCCTGGAAAAAGATCGAACTAAATTCCCGGCGCTTCCAGCTTTTTGCAGCTTTCGTACGAACCCTGAGAAACAATACTTCATTTTGAGGCATGACTTAGACCGCACACACTGATGGCAAGCTTGAAGTCTATGGTCGCCATCCTGAAGTCTCTCTAATCCAGTCAACCCGCTATCTTTGTTGCGCATACACCGCTAAATCGTTACAACAACCATAAATTCCCGATAAAGGGTTTGATGGCGCCATTATAGAAAATCACGCCCGTCTTTTTCCCCCCGTCATTTCCAAGTGGCATGGACCATACGTCCGGTTTAGGGGAACGAAAAGATGGCGGATCAAGAACGACCCAATTGAGAAGGAAGGGGATAAAGGGGGAGCGGCCGTAAAATATTTTGTTGAAGACCCACGGCCATAACAGTCTGTCGAAGCCCGTCACATTACTGCTACCGAACTGGATGGAAAGTAAAACCCGATGCCAATTTTTGTGATCACATTCATCAGCGGTTACGTAAAAAATGTAAATGGAATTACGCCGTAAAATGTTTAGCGAATTTTCTCCCAACTCACTACATATTTCGCATTCAATATCCGTTAAAGGGACCTTCCCTCCGAACGAAACACCTATCAGTTTTTTTTTTTCGATACTTCCCAGTCTGAAGGTTTTTGTAGTGTACCCAATAGTAATTTCCAGGTGTCTTACAAGTAATTTATCTAGGCAACAGACACTATGGTTGATGTTTTTATAAAAAAATTTACAAAAGTAATCCAACATCTTATAAAATAAATGTTTAATGAGACTAGTCCGCCCAAGAGATGAAACTGGACATATTTTAATAATAATAAAAACTATCCTATTAGCCAAGTTAATCGCACCGAATAATACTTTGGAAGTTAAATAAAAACTTGAAGATTGCTACCGCTAGCAGCAATCTTCTAGTTTTCATTTAACTTTCGAACTATTAGTAGGTGCGATTAACTTGGCTAATAGGATTAACCTTGGCGGCCTTTCCCTGGTTAAATGATATTCATTACTTTCAAAGGCCGACCTTTTTTGGAAACTTCTGGCGGCTTCTCTTACACCAATTTTGGTTTTGGGTGGATATACCTTTACTTGGCCACTGTTAGCGATGAAAAATGAAAAAGGGCGAGCTTAACCATCGGTAACAAATGAAACACACGGAAAAATAAGCAGTTTTCCCAGTGCCTGGCTGCAACAATGCACTGAAATCATCATCCAGTTTGTTTTGATTCAAATTTTACTGGAATTGCTTTAAATTTGAAACAAAACAAACTGGATGATGATTTCAAATCCGTTTACTGCTTTTTTCGTAGTTTTTCGTAGGTTTGGGTGGGTGCATATAGATATTTACACGGCAACGACTTTTTCCCTGTTCTATTCTATTCCTTAGGTTAGCGCAAATATACGGAATGAAGCAAGAATTGATTTGATTTATTAGCGAACTTAACCTTGGCGGTCTTTCCCTGTTTGATTATATCACTTTTTTCAAAGGCCAACCCTTTTTGGAAACTTGGTCGCTTCTCTTATACCAGTTTTGGTTTTGGGTGGATTAATAAAGCAATTCCAGTAACCTTTAATCCACCCAAAATCAAAACTGGTATAAGAGGAGGCACCAAGTTTCCAAAAAGGGTTGACCGTTGAAAATAGTGATGTAATCAAACAGGAGAAGGCCGCCAAGGTTAAGTTCGCTAATAAATCAAATCAATTCTTGCTTCATTCCGTATATTTGCGCTAACCTAAGGAATAGAATATAATAGGAAAAAAAGTCATTGCCGTCTAAAAAGCTATATGCACCCACCCAAACCTACGAAAAACTACGAAAAAAGCAGTAGACGGATTTTAAAGACGTTAGCCTAACCAAGGACGTAGAGACCACGTCAGCTGAAGGGTGTCCCAGGGCTGCATGACCCGTTCGCAGAAGTGGAGGTGTCTAATGTTGTCAAGGGAGATATTTCCTCGGAGTTTGAAAGAGTGACAACTGATGTTACAGGTAAAGTACCGTAACAGAAAAAACATCGGAGATGTTAACGTCAATAACGTGGCGAATGATTTGATGCGTCAGTATAAGACCACCTCTCAGGAACCGAGTGTTGACCGAAACACGGGAAATTTGCTTAAGCCTTTCGTGGTACGGGATAGAATTGAGTTGCTTGCACCACTTGAGGCCGATGTACATTAGGCTATAAACAAAGAAATCACAAGGTAAAGGGTTAATGAAGCAAGCAGTCTGCATTAAATACTGGCCTTGTGAGGATACACAATACACTAGTCTGAGAAAGAAAGAAAAGACAACTGCCCCGACTGGGACTCGAACCCCACGACTTCCCATTTACTAGCCGGGAACTCTAACCACTGCGCTACCGGGGCGGGTTCTGGCTACAGGCTCCAGCCGAGCTAAGTAGCTGTTCAGTCTTCTCAGTGGGGACCTAGAGAACACAAACATACATACAAGGAGGGAAAGCAACCTTTGCTTCTTGGCCTCCACACGAAATAATGCAAGTAGTAAATAAAGAAAGAAATCATAAGGTAAAGGTGAACGAAGCAAGCAGTCTGCATTAAAGACTGTCCTTGTGAGGATACAAGAATTGTGTAATGTGTATCCTCACAAGGCCAGTCTTTCATGCAGGCTGCTTGCTTCGTTTACATTAGGCTAGTTGACTAGGCCGAGTAATATTCGAGTCAAATTGACTTGCTACTCGCAATCTACTTGTCCTCTAGAGTAGAAGTTTACATTGGGAGAGTATTGGGCGAGTAAAGGGCGAGTGACAAGTCAACTCGACTCGCATATTACTCGGTCCAGTCAACTAGCCTAATGTACAAACTGCTTTAGAGAGCCGGCGCTGACTGATCTCCAGGCGAGTCAGAAAGGATGCGTAACAGGGACGAGAAATCTGAGAGTAATACACCATCACAGGAGGGATGACTGACGGGGAATGCACTGATTGAGTGAGCGAAGCCAGTGTGTGCAAAAATGTGATTGATGCATGGACAAGAGACCAAACCGTATACCAATGATGCAAACGATGGTATTGCTGGTATTGTTATAAAAATGGCCGCAAGCCTATAAGATGCCAATTCATTAAGAACCACTAAGGCCTTTCGCCAACCAGCCTGATTGTTCTCAAAGTATGCTTTGCAAACAATTGCTACATTCAAACAATGGCATTCATGCCTCCTCGCACAACACCTGCTGCTCTCTCATGCAATAAAACTGTCCAAGATAAGCCAAACCAATACAACCAAGCAGTAAAACACCGGTTATCCGAGCTAAGTAAATATAATTTAAATATGTCATAAAAACATAAATCGAATGTAAAAACTAACCAATAAATAAAAACATCACGTTCAAACAATTTCATTCATGCCCTCTTACAGAACAGCTGCTGCTCTCTCTTGCCACGAAACACAAATACTTGTTCAGGAAAGCAACTCACAAGCCAAACCAATGCAACCAAGCCACAATAAGCGTCCAGCAACCCAAATAAGATATACATTAAAATACAATTTAAATAAAGAAATAAATAAACAAAAACAAAAAAAAATAAAAAATAAAAAAATAATAATATAAATTAAAGTGCAAAACACTAAGCCATCCAAACTGATAAATCTTAGAGCATGAAACTTACACACATAACAAATAAACAAAATAATTACGGAAATATATCCCATCCTCCCAACAATCCTTGCAAACCAACATTTCCATTCAGTATGCTTATTTTTTAACTTGTTAATTCACAAACCCTCCAGCACTCTCCTCTGTACCAATCAACAGATCTTTCCATCAATCCCACATTTCCCCAGCCAATAGAATTTCATTAATTATCCATTTGATTTCCATTAATTGTATTTTTCTCCTTACCATTCTTTACACCCTCCTTATGTTCAGTTAACGGTACATGCATCCATGTTGGCTTTCCTGCATGACTTAGTTTTGCGACATTAGTTTAAATGTATGTAAATTGTGTCAGCACACTCATTTTCTTTTTTTTTTTTTCTTTCGCGCGGGATGATTTTACGACATTAACTCTAACCTGTGTAAATGTTGCAAACGCTAGTCTCAACGGGTCGCACGGCATATACCGGAAGGATTTATGTCCCTTTAAGGGATCCTGCAAACAACAAGAACTTTCTCCAACATACACCATATCACAATCCAACTCGATAGACATAACAAGGCCCCTTTTCATTCAGTCATTTTCTTATTTTTTTTTAGCACTTCCCACGCAATAATATAGTGCGAGCGATTAGACCTTGGAACTACATTCGACTGTTAAACAGTGACGTGTCCAATTTATGGCACTGTGACGACATTATTTCCAGAATGGCCTAGTGATGCGTTGGGAAAAAACGAAAGTCCATGTATATAGGATTAGTAAATGCCCGTATTACTATTAAACGCCCATGGGCTGTTAAAATTAATTCGATAAAAAAAGGGGATGGGCCATAACAAACTTATAATTCAAATCTTACTTCTGTATACAGAGAGGGTGCTTAGACGTAACTCCATCGCGGAAAACTCGGCGTTTATGCAATCATACACGTGTACATGCGACGATGACTTTATTCTTATGTGTTCAGGAATTCAAACTTTATGTATGCTTTATGTGTAAAGCTTTTAGTTAATTTGGGTCAAAAATAATCGCGATTAAAGAGGATGAAATATTGATTTCTTTGAATGTATGAAGTTTTTTAGTCAATTTCTAGCAGAAAAATTACGATCTAACATGCTTAAGGGCGCGTTTATGCAACAACTCGCCTTTGCATTCTCGCATCTAGAAGCTAGAAAATATCTGAAATTCCAACATGGCGGCGGTTTTAGCCATTTCGCATCGCAACGAAAACGTTGAATAATACGAGTTCAGAAGCGACTGAGAAAATTTCGTCACGAGGAATTCTTAATCTTACTGTCACGGATTATCCGACATAAAACATTTACTCAAACGACGTCGGATTTAGCTAATCCAGGTAGCGTTGTTACCATGGCAACGACAACTCTGCCATTGCGATTAAATTCTAGCTGCGAGAATGCAAAGGCGAGTCGTTGCGTAAATCCGCCCTTAAGGTCAGAAATCGTGAAATAACATAACTAGGTAATTTCGGGATTTCTGATATTAAAGCATTTTAGGGGGATGGGCCGTTGCCATGACGATTGACAGTATACGCAACTCGGTTTGTCAAGTAAAAGCGCTTATAACTCATTTATTGTTCAAAGATTGTTGGCATTAGAATTCGTTCGAAGAGAATATTCACTAGGGAATATCGCCACACAAAAATTTGCGAAATATGTCCGAAAAACAAGCAACACCTAAGACTTAGCAACACACTTGCCAATTTTAAATTCAACTAAAACCGGACACGGAAACGAAACGAAGCAAAACGAAAACACGAAACGAAACACAAAACGCGTAACGAAAACGAAATCGCTAAAAAATAAATAATAACCATAATAATGCCTTTATTACAGTAGCAAAAGGAAGACGGGAAGGACCAATATTGGCCACTAACTCTCACGCCCAATTAATTAAAAACAAAATGTATGGCAAAATAGCAGTAACCACGGACACTGATAATAAAAATCAGAGAAAAATGAAAAAGTGCTCAGCCTAAACATACGATACAACGAGCAGCCAGAGAACAAAAAAAATAGATAAATAATAAAACCAGGAGCAGTATAAAGGAGAACCAGTAGAGCTGGGCGGAGTGTCCATCATAATATTACCGCACGTTTCATCTCTTTCCGTCTCACGACCCTGCGAGACCAATTGGGAAACGACAGTTCGCAACCATTTTCTGGGATACCCCACGTTAAAAATATAACCTAATAAATAGGTCGTAAAATTATCACTTCTGCTACCATTAGTCCAGGCATGCGACAACTCCGCATGCAATAGCACGGAAATAAACTTGAAGCATCGGAAGGAACAGCTTCTTCAAGCCAAGGACAACCGTGGTAGAAATTGCGTGTCTCGCATCCTGGCTCAAAGCCAGTTGACGCGCGCGCAGGAGAGTAGACGGCTTTTAGCGCTGCTTTGGTAAAATAAGATTCATAGCCATGTTGAATCAAAGGGTACGAAACCAGAAAACGAAACCCACAACTTCTCTCCCAGACGATTTTGTGACGAGGGGTGGAATATGAAGCGGTACAGCATGAACACTCACACCAACATTAAGCCCTGGACATGTATGCATTCGTAAAACATCCTGCATAAAACTCCTGCTAAAACATCGCTTCAAACTGATCCAAGTTTTGTGCAAAGCGATTGAAATTGAGCAAAAGATAGATTCAGGTACTAAGCAGTAATGGAAAACTGAACACGAGCCAAACTGCTAAAATCATACACTAGAAATAACATACAGCAAGACACTTTTATGCACTGACGATTCGTCGGAGTAGTATAACCCGGATTTGAACTGGCAACCGAATCCGTCCCCAGATCATTGACATAACGCCTTTATCGATACACCCACTCCTCCACTGGCATAAGATGATTCACTGAATCCTTTATTAAGGTCATAACATCGACTACAGCTCTATTCGACCAAGATTGCTTGAGACCATTTCTCTTTCGTTGTATATTTATTTATTTTTGAGTTTTTTGAAGCCTTGCTGTTAGTGTTTTAGTAAAATTTTCTTAAATTTCTGTACCGAATCATAAATGGAAATCGATCTGTCATAATTATGGCTTTTTTAAAGCATTTATTGTTGCACTGTCGTTTTGCTGCTATATCAATATGCTGTAATGACTTTTTGCCATGCTGTCGTTTTGCTGTTATGACGCTAATACGTTTTTTGTTCTTTGTTCTTGTGGGGTTTTGCTGTTATGACGTTTTGCTGTTACGTCAGCAAAACGTTTTTCTCATATGATGGTTTGCTATGATGTTGTTTTGCTGTTATGTCGTTTTGCTAGTCAAAGTAGCAAACCACGCAACAGCAAAACGACGTTAACAGCCCACAACAGCAAAACAACATTAGAGAAAAAGGACACAATAACATTTATATTGTGTTGCATTGTGTGATGTAACGTTAAAATCAACTGAGTAAAATGAAAGAAAAAATGATATTCGCCTTAAAATAGTGTTTATGTACGCGAAACTTTGCAATGCTTTCTCAGCTTTCTTATTCTTAGTTTTAAAATGAAAAACGCACCCATCAAAGAGGCTCGTTAAAGCGTTACTGTTCCATTTTAACTCTGTTTCTATTCTTACAAAAGGGGAACCGCCAAAATAACCCAAAATTCGACATACAAACTCTGCCGCAGGGCCGTAGGAAGGATAAGGCGAGCAAGGCGCCCTAGGGAGCCACCTTCCAACCGTATAACCCTTGAAGTTGGTGGCAAAGCACAAACATATTTTTTTTTAACGAGTAACGTTGCACATAAGTTCACAATGCCGTAAGCAGAGACTTGATTTAGTGCTCGCTTCACAGTTTCCGGATGGTTTGTTAGCCGATTATTCGTTTTTTTCTTTACTGACCAGAACTGAAAACAACTTCAGTTGCGTAGTACAGGTCTCTCGCATTTGCTAGGATTATTTAGTATTTAGTTATGCAACCCTCCATATAATATTCCTGAATTTTCTTTCTTGAAATAGGCAGTCAGTGAGGGGGGGGGGGCGCCGCTCAGTTGGTTCACCTTGGGCGCCAAGGGAGCTAGCTACGGCCCTGCTCTGCCGACCCCTTTTGAGGGAGTTCATCTCTCAGTAATTGTAACTAGACGTTATTCTATGATCGAAGTACGAGAAGTTACGCATAGCCTTCTAATCCTTTCAACTAGCTACGCCAATTCATAATCTATTTTATCTGACACAGTTTGTGTTAGGTTCGTTGGCTTTCTTCTACACGATTGGCCTGATGATAATTAGTCTGCAATCTAGTTTGTCTAGTACTGGCTAGAATGGATGAAGCCTACGAAATAATTAATGCATTATATAAGAATTTGTGGGTTTAAAAACCCCCATCGTCTAGGCGCACTAACACAAAGAATTTCGTACGGGATTTCTAACGGGTCCTCCCACACAACATTTCATGGGATCAATCCATCAGAAGAACTTAAAAAGAGAAAACTCAGAGTTTTTTTCCAGGGTCCAGGTAAAAAGGGTTTTTGAATTACCCTCAAGTCAGATTTTTTCCCTCGTGAGGTTGATAGAAGTCCATTGTTCATTTCCCCCTTCCCTTTAGGTTCTTTGGAGTTAGTTGAGGCGTTTATAAGCTGATCTTTACCTGACTTTTTCTATTTTGAAGGGCTTCGCTATTTAAGATCCCAAGACCTTTTTCACAGTGTGGCGTGCTAGTACTACCTGAGGCCATAATTTTGAACTCGTTGTGTCAAAATCAAAACTCGACGGCCATACGCTTTCTTTAGTACTAAACCATGCGCAATGGCTGTTTGCCGTGACGTCACCGCGAGTTTGCCAATGACGAGCGAGAACAACGGCTGTTTGGCCGTCTGATTGGACTAGCCCAGTCACGTGATATGCACGTCACAGCAAACAGCCATGGCGCGTGGTATAGAATAGTTAATGCAAGAAATGCTTTGCCTCGTGAAGTCATCAGTACAGTTTCCCTTCACTCGTTTAAATCTCGAGTGCGATCATTGTATCTTTCGCATTTTCTTTTGAGATTCTAGGATTAAAATTTACGATATTTAAGTTTTTAGGATAGGCCTAATTTTTTACGACTTTTACGTTTTTAGGATTACACTTCACAATTTCTTTTAAAGAATTTAGGATTTTATATTCTTAAGATTTTAATTATTTTAGGAGTTTTCTTTTTATGATTTTACGATTTTATTTTTTTCAAGATTGTAACTAGTTTAGCATTTTCTATGTTAAATTTAAACTTGGGTCGAAAGTAAGCAGATAGGTCCCTGTTCCTTCCCTTCCAGCTTATATGTGGAATTAAGCCTCGCGTATATTATTTAAAAATCATTTCTAGATGGAAGTTGCCAAAAAGGACTAATTAAAATGAACCGTCTTCTATCCAAGTCGGGAATAAAAAAAAAACCTACTAAAAAGAGGCACGTGCCTAGATATGACTGGCAAAACATCTGGAGGGAAAAGAAAAATTATCTGGGTGGCGAAACTTAGGTAATTGATACCCTGCTTGTTGCTAGCGCGTGTCTTGACACGCGTGAACATCTGGGAGAGAAAAAAAACTATCTAAGGCCGGCATTACACTATAAAAGTTCTTTGACAAACATATTTTATCAAAATATAAGATGAAGAGCCTAACTATGATAATAGAACCTTTGGGAACTTTCGTAAAAGTCATCTTTTATAAAAGTTGAGCTATTACACTATCATATTTGTTGTCAAAGATGTTTGGCAAGATATCTTTGTCAAAGAACTTTTATAGTGTAAGACCGGCTA